>OLKM01000055.1:239382-391882 GCA_900291075.1 Melanogrammus aeglefinus
ACACACCTTCGCTTGCTCTCCTATTGTGGGTCACTTTGGTCAGGCAGGCAGAGTAGCGGTTGGAGTCTAGGATGGGTCATAAACTGACCAAGAAGAAAAAGCGCAGTTGATATTAAGTTTTACTTAAGGATCTTTAACAGCTTATCAATTGCTTCAAGGCGGCTAAAAAAAGCGATCTGTTTGGTGGTAGATTGGCGTTGTGTGTCTCGCGAAATATGGTTGCTATGGTGATGGTAACGTTTTCGGTTGTACGTTTGTAGACCCCACCGGTCTCACAAGTGAAAGCCACAGCTGCTGCTACACCTTCTCCGCCCTCTGGCACTGCCAGAGCCACGATGTCTGCAGGGACAGCAGCACCTTCAGCCCAGGCTAAGCCCACTGCTAAAGAGCCTGTCAAGGTACACTACTCTTTGCTGTCCAGCACTGGCCTTCCCTGTGGGGACTGGCATTCACTGCGAGGAATGCTTGTCACTGGTCCTTTGAACACCGATTGGTCATTCTCACGTCATCTCTGGGCTTTTTTCTTCTCCTCTTCCCTCCTTCCCTCCTCTTCTTGGCCTCGCTGAGTTTTGCCACTGCCACTCTGCAAAGTGTACCTCGGTGTCCATATAAGCACACCCTTTGATCTCAGAAAAATCGTCCATCTTTGCTTTACTCTGACAGAGGTGTTCACTGATGTCCCACCAAAGCAGGGACGGCTACTGATGTCTTACGAGATGCCCGTTTGCTTTTGCCCTTTCTATTTCTCTGCCGGGGAACTTGAGTTTGGTGTTGGGCTGGAAAGGAGCTGATCACTTGTTCCTCAGCTTCTTCTGCACGCTTCTGGTCTTGTTCTGAGGGAAAGCCTTTTGCACCTGTCCCTGCACTCAGCAAGTCCAGGTACACCAGGACTATTCTAGTGGCTTGGCTTGAATACAAGAATAGAAAGGCCCAGTGTTTCAATGTGTGCCTTGTATGCGGCCTCAGTGCTCTCATCTCTCTGTGCTACATCCGGCCGGGGGGTCAAACTGTTCCCCTTCATTAAATGGGTGATGACACAGGCTTGTGAAAGATGAACCCACCGCTGTGCTATTTCTGTGTTCCCTCACTCCAACTTCACATCTGTTTGAATCTTATTTTGAGCACGCTTTCGACACAACGCTTCTTCTACGCTTTCTGGGTCTTTTCTCAAAAACACCCCGAGCTTTATGTTAGATCTAAATGGGTCAAAACACTTACGTTGTAGAGCGCTGCACCCACTGCCAAGCCACCAGTCAGAGACACGCCTAAAGCTGATCCTGCCGAAGCAGCCAAGCCAGCTGGGGCTGTAACCCCAGCTGCTGCTGCTGCTACAGCAGTGGGAGTGTCTGAGAAGGGGAAGCCGGAGGTGGCAAAGCCTGCACAGAAGGTAGACGATTCCTTTAGACATCCATGGTGCTGGTGGTGGGGGATCTTCTTCTTTCTTGCACCCCATTTGTGTGTGTGTGTGTGTGTGTGTGTGTGTGTGTGTGTGTGTGTGTGTGTGTGTGTGTGTGTGTGTGTGTGTGTGTGTGTGTGTGTGTGTGTGTGTGTGTGAAGAGTACACCAGCGATAAAGAGGAACAATCAGATCCTTTAGAGGGACTTCATTGTTCTATTTTTGTTGAAGCACAGCCATTGCCCTGTTGTCAAAATCAATTTTTTTTTCAAAGTTTTATTTATAAAACTCACCCATCACTCGCTCACTCACTCACTTAATCACTCACTCACTCTCTCACGCACACCCATTTGAAAGATTTATCATGCTCTGTAAATGCTGACCCTAAGACCCATCCTGTGAGCTATCAGCAAACATTTGTTTAGCACAACCACATGCAGAGCAACAATTATAGTTGACCTAATCCAAAGGCACTGTCCTGCAGGTGCAGGTGGAGGTCGCACCCCCGAAAGCCAAGGCCGCCAAAGAGGTAAAGTAGCGCGTTCACTGCTTTTGAAGAGCATGGGGTTGTGTCGTGTTGTGTTATTGCTTCAGCGTCACACTTAATGCATGTGCAGGCACCTGCTCTGGACCCCTTCGATGCCCTGGCCAGCAGCCTGCCCACTGTCGGACCTGTAAAGCCAGAGCCTGTTTACACTGGCCCAGAGGTCCAGGAGGTACTGTGTTTGTGTGTGTGTGTGTGTGTGTGTGTGTGTGTGTGTGTGTGTGTGTGTGTGTGTGTGTGTGTGTGTGTGTGTGTGCGTGTGCGTGTGTGTGTGCGTGTGTGCGTGTGCGCGTGGTGTGAGCACATGCACACACACAAGCACACAGATTGTGTTATTGTGTTTGCATGTGAGTCTCTGTTTGTGGTACACACGTGTCTGTCTGCAAGAATGTTGTATGAATGTTAGTAAGCGTGTCTGTGCTTTGTTAGGTGTTTTTTGTTCTTTCTTTGTGTGGTTGTGAGTGTAAAGCCCACTAAAAACACTGCATTCTGTGCTTGTTTGAGAAGCCCTTGTGAGGGTTTGGCCCGTTCAACCTGTGTTATGCATGTCTCACAGCATGGGGTCACAGCCGAGAAGGGGGTTCTGTGTGGAGAGAGAGAAGACACACTGCCTCCCAATTACAGATATGAAAACATGGTCAGTTAAATACTCTGCTGCTGCTGTACAGCTGTGAGATGATAGGACCTTTTTAAATGCTGCTATGAATCGTATATAAATAAATACCTGAAATATAAGTGTTGTTATCATTATGCATTACATAGCACAGTCACTGCTGTAATGTATCATATATTGATAACGTGTGTGTGTGTGTGTGTGTGTGTGTGTGTGTGTGTGTGTGTGCGTGTGCGTGTGTGCGTGTGTGCGTGTGTGTGTGCGTGTTCTGCAGCCCACTGCCCCAGACGTCAAGCCAAAGGATGTGCCGGTAAGTTGAAGCACCATTCTGCTTACACACACGCACACGCACAAATACATATTTCATTGTCATGTAGACATGTGAACGCTTAGACACACACATTACTATGACATCTAGATGTATATGCAAACACAAAGTACAGAGAAACTGCTTCTATGACCCCCGTCATTGAAACTCTGGTTCCTCTAGAGTGAGGAATGTTGCATAACTGCGTAGGGTGTTGGTTCTGCAAAACAAAAAGCAGGACCCACCTTCAGTACATGGACCCTTTGGCTCTCTCTCTGGAGCAGACACCTCCCCACACCATCTGACATAACACATGCATGCAGTAGGCACGCTCATACAAACAAAATGAGAGGTTCCACTGCCAAAGGTAGGATGTTGATGTTGTTTGAAGCTGTTGCCCCCTACGTAGATAAAACTAAGTATAGGGTATATTCACACAATACACACCCATATTTGCATCATAGCCTCCACCCATGATGTCTCTTTCCTGTCCTTCACTCTGCATGCTTGCTTTGATTACTTGCTTAAGCAAGTTCCAGGTTGTAGTTCAGCTTAACTTTTGAACGTTACCCTAGAGAGTACGACGATCGACAAGTCGATTCAAAACGGTGCGTTCGCTGAAATGCTTCTTTTGACGTTGTTATTTGGGTTTAATGGAATGTGTCATGGCATGGGTGTGTCTGTACTTTTCCTCCAGTGTTTCTACATGCCGCTGGTTTGCATTATATTTGCTTTGTCTGAGCTTGACATGCCCCCTACTGGCCGCCACCTTTTATTTTTTAGTTGTAGTTGAGACATGGGGGCTGCTCTGCTTCACCGATGACTCGATGCAGTAACGATGGGTTAATGTTTTTCGTTTCCATCCCAGAAACCCATGAGCACTGACGAGGCCCTGGACTCCCTGAGCTTTGGCTTCACCACGGCCCCCAGCGCCCCACCCCAGGCCCCACCAGAGGTTGGTTACAGCTCGCTTGTTGCTCCGCAGCCTAAGCTAATTAATTAGCATTTTACTCACCGTTTAGGTAACTTTGAATGTACAACAAATACTTGTTGTACTCCTTAGCAATTTGAAAGTAACAACTTGGATATGTTGCAGCAGTAAAAACAGTAAAACATTCATTTACTTTCTTCACCTTTCAGTTTATCTTCTTCTTTTTTTTCAGAAAATGGAAAGTGTTGATGCCATCAATGCCCTGTCCGCTGGATTCTCTAATTTCGCCCCTCCTCCCCCTGCTTCTGTCAAGGTACAGAACACCTTTGCCTCTGGGAAAGCAGTGTGGCGTGACATGTACAGGAACGCAGATTAAGACAAAAGCACACTCCCAGGTCCCACGATGTTAGAAATCAACATTTAAAAACAATTTACAAGCTCAACCGAGAGTGTCAAGGTCATCTAATTGTTTAAAAGATGAAAAGCTGTCCTCCACGTTTCGCTGTTGTGACGTAAAGTTCTTGTCTCAGGGCATTAGTCACCGTTTACATATGCAGACTGAGAATGACAAATGTTAGGACTTGGTATACAAAGTGAGGTCTAACAGGTCTGTTCTCTGACCTAGAGTCCCGCTCCCCCTGTGGACAAGAAGGCCAAGATGGACACCATCCCTGATGACTTCTCTCTGATGGGCGCGCTTTCCTCCCCGCCTCCTCCTCAGGTATTCAGACTTTGGCACACGCATGCACAACATTCATTACTCCATGCAAACTGAATTTAGCTTACCATATTTAGCTTTTTGTCCTGTATCTCACTTGATTAACAACCACTTTCACTCCTACCTAGAAGTCTGCTGAGCCAAAGCTCAAGGTAGAGTCACCTGCTGCCCCAGTGCTCAAGGAAAAGACATCGGCTGCCCCAGCAGTCAAGGCACAGGCCCCGGCTGCCCCAGCAGTCAAGGCAATGGCCCCGTCTGCCCCAGCAGTCAAGGCAATGGCCCCGGCTGCCTCAGCAGTCAAGGCAGAGGCCCCTGCTGTCCCAGTAGTCAAGGTACAGGCCCCTGCTGTCCCAGTAGTCAAGGCACAGGCACCTGCAGTCCCAGTAGCCAAGGTACAGGCACCTGCAGTCCCAGTAGCCAAGGTACAGGCCGCTGCTGTCCCAAAGGACACCAAGGCCGACTCGGTGAGTCTCATGACTGCTCTACTGGTCACCTCTCTCCTCCCCTTGTTCTACCATCCCCCTTTTTTTTTTTTTTTTTTTCTGATTTCACTTCTCCCCACCCATTTTCATTTTCATTGCCTTAATATGAAGATGAATGTGAATTCCATGTCCGTGTCTTTTTTTCTACCCCTCTGTCTTTCTTTCATTTTTATTTTAAAGAGCTTTATTTTGAAGGAAATGACATGAACAACTTTGTCAATACAAGACCTCTCTCCCTCCCTCCCCTCCCTCCCTCCCCCTCCCTCCCTCTCTCTCCCTCCGCAGTATGATGATTTCTCTCTGGACCCCTTTGCTGCTCTTGGAGACACCCTGGGAGCTCCAGAACCAGTGCATGAGCTTCCTGAGCTCAGACCTGAGGACATTGTTTCGGTAAGCATCCAGGAGACGTGGAACTTATCAAACTGAACAGGCTTTGTTGAGTCCACAGCCACACACCCCCACTCAGGCGTGGCTCATCAGTTGTCCATTTCGTTGTCTGAAACATTGTTTTTTTAGTACTGGTTAATGTTAATAATTGCTCACATTTCTCCATCCTTGGCCGTTTGGTTGTGTATTGATCTCACAGTTCCGCTGATACATTTCACGTTTCTTTAGAAGGGATCCACCGAGCCAATTAGCATCAACCCTCTTAGCCAGATTTAGATGTTTAATTCCAAATTCATAATTGTGCCTCCAGAAGGGTAGTTTGCTGCTTCAGCATTTGCTTTCCGTTAGATGCGTCCATTTACATGTAGATTTACAGAAGCCTGGCTCCTGTTTATGTGAGGGGAATACACTTTTAAATCATTTCCAAAGATTTGCATTGTTGAATCCCATTTACATGGATTAAACTCTCTTCCAGCTATGTGGTCCCTGGTTGTGGGGGGGCTGCGGGCACCACACACCACACACACACCACACCACACCACACCCACACACACCACACACACACACACACACACACACCACACACACACACACACACACACACACACACACCCTTATCATTTGAACCTTGTTTGCAGGAGGCCAAAGTGACGGAGGAAGAGGGCGTGCGGACGGGGGTGAGAGATGACACCCTTCCTCCAGAGTACCGCTTCTCCGAAGCCAAGCTCAAAGACCTGCCGGCTCCCAAACCAGAGGTCAGAGTTTATAACAATAATATGGATTAATATCGTTTAAACATGAAGGAAGTATTAATTCACGTCCAAAAGGTGCTGGTACAGAGATGTGTGGTGTCACTGTGTCAACTAACGAACCAATGATTCAACTATAATTAGTAACCAATGCATGATGTATGTACTCCTACCATTACGATCTCTCCTTATAACTGTCTCTCTGTCTCTCTGTCTGTCCCTCTCGGTTCTCTTTTTATCTTTCTCTCGTTCTCTTCCAGCCTTCCTTGGCCCCTGGGGAGGCCCTGGACTTCTTGTCCGGGGACTTCGTGACTCTCCCCACAGCAGCTCCTGTCGTCCAGGCCCCTGTTCTGGCCCCCTCAGCCCCGCCCGCACAGGTGAACACTGACATCCCATTGGGGATGTAACATCCTCTTGCATATAGAGCAACACGCAAGTCACTCAGTCCAATATAACTCATGTGTGTATTATGTATTGATAGTGTGTGTGTGTGTGTGTGTGTGTGTGTGTGTGTGTGTGTGTGTGTGTGTGTGTGTGTGTGTGTGTGTGTGTGCTTGTGTGTGTGTTCTGCTTCGTGATTATGTGTGTGTGCTTGTGTGTGTGTTCTGCTTCCCATTATAGACACATGATTAATATATCTGAGGTCTATTTATGATGGTGGATCAGATGTTATTTTTATGTTGTATACATTGAGTGGGCCTATCCTGACTGGACTGATCTGCCCTGCAGGCCAAGGTGGAGGATCTGTCAGCGCTGGACGCCCTGGAAGCCCTTTCTGGAGATTTCATGACCCAAACAAAGGCCGCTTCAGTCCAGGCCCCGCTCCCATCCCTGGCCAAGAAGACCCCAAAAGTAAACGTGTGTGTGTGTGTGTGTGTGTGTGTGTGTGTGTGTGTGTGTGTGTGTGTTGTGTGTGTGTGTGTTGTGTGTGAGGTGTACGTGTGTGTACGTGTGTGTACGTGTGTGTACGTGTGCGTGTGTAAAAGTTGTCCTTATCAACTTTTTAATCCTTCGCTTAAACAGTACCATAAATGTCTGTTTTGTGGCCTCAATTCTAAAGGTCTTTCTACATTGTACTAGATCATTATTTATTTTTTTCCAAATTAATAAAATAATTACAAATAATGGTGCTGAATGACTGTATGACGTTCCCGTTTTGCTAGATAAGAAACTCGCAAAACTTCTATTCGCATCAAGGTCATTTCTTTATGGCTTTAGCCAGCGAGTAAATCAGTTGAACCGATCACAATGAGGTACCTGAAAGCTAACGTTTTCTTCCTGCTCTTTCACATATTTTATCCGCTACGCATCTGGTGTCAAAGGACCTTTTGATGTTATGCCAGCAGCATTATCACATCTTTAAACCGTAAAACATATTTTTTACTCATCTCTCTGCATGTGTGTCTGCAGAATGATTCAGCCAAGCCCAGCACCACTGTCGAGGTCCCCTCCCAGAAACCAGTCGCGGTAAGCGGCCATAAATCAGAACTAGTCCTAAGCTTCTCTTTCTGCGATTCTTACGAAGCATTCTTACGATGGGATATTCATAATCATAGTCAATATTTAATATTGGATACGCATATTCTTTTCCCATATATTTTGTTGCTCTTACGTATCCCCCTTGCGTTATCGCTCTCTGCATGCATCGCACTATTGTTTTGATCGTCTGGTGATTTATCAGTGTCGGGGGGAACCTCTGTGTCTTCAGGATGACTTCTCTCTGGACCCCTTCGCTGCTCTAAGCGACACCCTGGCAGCCCCGGAGCCGGTCCCTGAACCCCCCAAACTCAGACCTGAGGACATTGTCTCAGTAGGTCAAGTGTTTTTAACCCTTACATTAAATCACTGTCATTATGCTATTTTATTCAATATAATACAGCCGTTGAACGATCGTTATAAGTTTAAGTATCCAAATGGAGATTTGCAGCAGAAAAATAAAAATATATTTGTATATCCAGGCACACTTATTGAAATGAATGCATGTGAACATATTTGTTTTTGTTGTGTCTGTGTGTGTGTGTGTGTGTGTGTGTGTGTGTGTGTGTGTGTGTGTGTGTGTGTGTGTGTGTCTGTGTCTGTGTCTGTGTCTGTGTTTAGGAAGGAAAAGTGATTTCCGAAAAGGGCGTGCGGGTGGGAGAGCGAGATGACACACTCCCTCCAGAGTATCGGTTGTCAGGAGACAAACTGAAAGACCTGCCGGCCCCCAAACCGGAGGTGGGTCCCTTCAGCCTACCTACATTGTAATAAAAACAGCAACAAGTCGTACTCTGACTAGCAAAGTAGCCATAACTACTTCACCCCCCCACCCCTTTGTTTGTAGCCCGCCATGAACACAGGCGACGCTCTGGACATCTTGTCGGGAGACTTCCTGAGCCCATCCCTGGCTCCTGCTGTCCAGGCCCCCGTCTGCAGCCTCCCAAAGCCTCCGGTACGACTCACGGCCCCCGCCTGCCCCCTGCTGTTTATGGGGATTAGCAGAACAAAATGCACTTTTATCTGTTCCCTGTTCCCCTGTTGTCAAGGTGATGCTGTAATGCTTACTAGGGTTCAGAGACAGGGGCAGGATTTTGTAATAAGTGGTGAGGGTGTTTGACTCCCGGCCAAATGGTTTTGGGTTCGAACTCCAATGGCTGCAGTATTTCCAGTAGTTGTCTTGACTTACGTCTATACGTATCTACAGATCAAACCCTAAACCTTTAGATGCTTAATGACATAATAAGTCACCTCACAAGACTTACTGTGTACAAGCAAAGGCGGGATGAAGAGTTTCTAGCTACCTAGGTTCTAAGTGTGTGTGTGTGTGTGTGTGTGTGTGTGTGTGTGTGTGTGTGTGTGTGTGTGTGTGTGTGTGTGTGTGTGTGTGTGTGTGTGTGTGTGTGTGTGTGTGTGTGTTGTGTGTGTGTGTGTGTGTGTGTGGCTCCCTCCTGCAGGCCTCTGCAGATTTTGACGCTCTGGATGCCTTGGCGGGGGACTTTGTCGCCAACGCCGTCGTCGCACCTGCAGTCAAGTGTGCCACCAGTCAACCCACACAAATCTCTCGCCAGGTACACACACAAACACACACACATACACACATACACACACACTGCACACACACACAGGTGCAAAAACACCGAACCACATACACATTCAAAAGGGAAACTACTGTGTAACAATGTGTCTCGGCAGTGTGTGATTGTTGTTCGTGCTCATTGCTCACTCTCACTCCTCACTCTGCACCTGTGTGCAATGTGCACCCATCCCGTGAACGCAGGTGTCGGAGGGAGTCACCAATGCCATGGACGCCCTGTCAGACTCCCTGATGGACATAACCCCTGTGCCGGAGCCCGCCCCCCTGCCTATGAAAGACATTGCCAAGGTATTAACCCCCCCCCCCCCCCCCCCACCAAATAGCAGCGGAGTGTTGTCCTGCACATGGGAAGGTGAACGTTTGCCCGTAACATTTGCTTCCATGGTGGCAGGAAAAGAAGGTGGTGGAGGAGAGGCTGACCCTGATGGGGGAGGACGACAGCACGTTGCCCCCCGAGTACCGGCCCACCGAGGAGGACATCCAGGTGACGAGGCCTTTTACACTTGATATGGACTCCCGCTACATGTTCTAGTCAATGGACAGTATATGGACCCTTTGCTTGAACCCCAGTCAAGAGTTATAAAACCCATGGGCGGCTGGATTAATGAAAGAGTCATTCCTTTATAGATGGCAGCGGCTGAGGCCGAGAAACCCAAGGAGGTAAGATCACAACGCTCACCTGCACACACACACACACACACACACACACACACACACACACACACACACACACACACACACACACACACACACACACACACACACACACACACACACACACACACACACACACACGCGCTACACTACACTACACTACACTACACTACACTACAATGCAAATCATGCATTAGACGAAGAATGTTAGGAAAAAAATACATGCACTTTAAAAATCACCATTTTATTTCTCCTCCGACCGTCTGTAGAAACCCATGGGTGACGCTGCCGCCCTCGATCTGCTGTCCGGTGACTTTCTTCAGGCTCCCAGCGCCCCTGCAGCCGCTGTTGCACCCGTGGCTGCACCTTGTTTTGTAGCCCCCCCAGTGACGCAGCCATTAGTGCCCGACGCAGAGCCCCTGAAGGTGATGGGAGAACTGAACACATCGTTTACATCAACTTGATTAAAAAGATGATTATTCACCAAAGTGTTTCCTCAATAAGACCTGATGAGCACCTATCACCTATCAAACAGAAAACGTGTTTATTTTAATGTGATGTGTGTCTGGATATAATGTGCTGGCTTAATGCCTCTGCCGTGAGGCCAAAGGATAACCTCCAGCCCAGACTAAAGATGTTCTCTTTTCTCTTCCCTTCCTCCAGCCCATGGCAGGGTCGGCCCTGGACTCCCTGGCTGGTTCCCTGCTCCCTGACGCCATTAAGACCACATCTAAGGGGGAAAAGCCCAAGGTGAGGAATAGACACTCAAATATTACAGTGTCATCGCCCACCAAGCGTCTGTGTAACGCTGTGTACGTTCAACATGCACACGGTTTATTAAATAACAGGTCTTTAAGGACACACTAACGGTAAACGGTATGGTTCCATTGGTCCATTCGGAGCAAAGTAAACAGTCACAAACTGTATGGCAGAGACTTTAGCTGAAGTGTTTCTCTTACTTCAGAAAACAACAGGGCCTACCCTGGACCCTTCATCTGGGAACGCAGACGCTCCTGAAGCCAAAAGCAAGGGGGAGAAGGCCCAGGTGAGGAGGAAACAGTAGAATATTACAATGTGGTGTGTGTGTATGCACGTATGCTCGTGTGTGTGTGTGTGTATGTGTGTGCATGCAGGTTGTGCAATACAACGTGCACTGTACTGTTTCTTATGAGGTATTAACGTCGCATTAACGGTACTCGGTGTAGTTCCATCGGCCCCATACGGAGGTCCCAGCCTCCATGTCCACCCTAACCCCAGGTATCGACTGTGTTACAGGGCAAGAGCAAGTCACGGTCAAAGTCAAAAGTAAGGGCATGACCTGCTGCATGTCGATCTAACAGAAGTCGGCCTTGGTCACTAAAACAATTAACCTTCAATAATTCAACTACATTCAACTAATTCAACCTCGATAATGGGATCAATAATCCACGTCGGCTGTGCTCTGCTATCAAGGCTGCCAACACGCTGCTTCAGATTTAAATTAAATTTCTGTTGCTTCCTATCTATCTGGAATGTCATAAAGCGTATTGTAATTGGCGTTTTTATACCTCTCATTGTTGTTATCCACTGCATCCCATCTTTAGTGTCAACGTGACACCTTTCATCTATTTTCAATACATAAACTCTTCCCTGGTCCGACTCGTATACCTTGTACTCATTTTGGCTTCATGTTTTGTAGAAACACCATGCTGATGATCCATCTCCCATCGACCAGCTCGCCGGTGATTTCCGCACAGACGTTGTGTCTGCGAAGAAGGGAGGCAAAAGTTAGACCACTTGGTAAGGCAACCACAACTGAATTGTATCTTATTGTATGTCTCAAATAGGACATACCAGTTAATCACTCTTACAGGGAGGGGCTCATAAAGGCCCCCCCCAACTGAATTATTTTGAGGAAGTGTACCAAAATGGACATCCCAACTTCATTTTTTTCCAGGGAGCGTCTAAAAAGGACATTCCAACTGAATTTTTTTCAGGGAGCGTCTAAAAAGCCCTATGAAACTGAAGTGTTTTTTTCTAAGTGTGTCAATTGTTATAACCCTCCTACTGATCCCCTCCGTTGTGTGTTTTACCTTTTCAGAGTCATGCTGCAATTCTTCTACCCTTTGGCTGGAAACCGCGATTGTGGGATCGACACTCTAGATTATAAATCTATTTTTCTAAGTGATGGAGAAGGATAGTATCTGGATGATCACAGCAGAACCTCCTAGCAATGCCTACACAGCATGCTTACCCCCTGACACACAAACATACAAAACACACACAACACAATTGTCAACACCCTTACACATACACACCACACACACACAGACTCAACACTGTGTGCAACGCCTTACCTGCTTATTTTCATGTGTATTAAGAAAACAAGAGGATTGACAATTTACTTCCCCTTTCCGCAAGTTGATAAAAACTGAAATGAATGATAGCCAGAGAACGTTGGACTAAATGAGATGAGTTGGGACAGTTGATAGATGAGGGCGAAGGGATGGTGAGGATTTTTTAGGGGAAGTATTTTTTTAAAAGAAAACAAAAAAATCGTTTTCATCGTCTGTCGGTCCATCGATACAAAGCCAGGCGATGCCCATCAGCATTGTGACCAGGCACCACAGCTGCTGGTGCCACCAAAAACAAACTAAAGCGCCTCGATGCCATGGTGTTGTGGCGACGTCGCCATGTCAGAGAGGAGGAGGTAAGGGCTTCAGCTGGTGTGAGAGAGTGGCCTCTAGTGGTGTGTATAGGGTGTGCAACCTGAATACGCACAGCCAAGTAGCCCAGTTATCTATTATGTGGTTGAACGCAATTGAGACACTAGTGTACAGCTTACTTTGCTTAAATATATTGATGGATAACATTTAGTTTACAATATTAAAGGCAAATTTATGAAAAAAAAGGGTTTACAGGATGTGGTCTGCTTGATTCAGTTCCTGAGAACGTTGTGTGAATGCTTTTCATTTTCTGTAAAGCAATAATATCCCATGAGCGGTGTGTGTGTGTGTGTGTGTGTGTGTGTGTGTGTGTGTGTGTGTGTGTGTGTGTGTGTGTGTGTGTGTGTGTGTGTGTGTGTGTGTGTGTGTGTGTGTATTCCTGTACCTGCTTTGGAATAAAATCCTGTATCTGTATTCAAAAGTGCACTTAGAACCAAGGTGGTTAGAAAGTCTTCACGCTGCCTTAGTTTTTATACTGTAGTAAAGGGAGAGTCCAATCCCAGCTGATGCTCAGGAGGTTCCGTGTTGAATGTCAGTTTAAAACGGCTTCTCCAGGGAAAACGATATGTTGAGAAAGATGGAGGGTATTTTAGAAGGCAAAACTAATGCTGGATCTGTGTCTGGATTAGATGTCATTATATAATCCAGACACATACACAAAATCGAATCTGACGAACTAATTTAGATTCAGCATTAGTTTTCCACTCTAAAATAGGCTCTATGCTCCCCAAAATAAAAACGAATCAATTTCCCCCCCCCCATGCTAAAGAAAAAAAGCGGCATGAATAAATGCCAAATCTATTTTAGCGACAGTAAAGAGAATGCTGTTTTTATTGTGCAGGGAAATGGCAGTACACCCAGCAGGTATACGGTCTCTTTGACTTTGGGCTCCGTGGTATTTCACTGTGCATATTTCTATAAGCCCACTTCCTTTTGACTCGTGGGGGCTTCAGTTTCAATTATCCTTGCTTAAACTTTCTGTCTAAAACCTTTACAATTCTGTGCCACACCTCTGGATGACTGATGATGGGACTTCAAAAACTTGGGTTTGATGTGCATAAAACCAAATGTAGGCCTATGTGTTTGAAAATATAAGAATAAACATTTGTTCTCACAAGTTGTAGCTTTTGTATGTTTTATTTACAAGCGGGGAATCCAAAAGTTTATTGAAAAATACGATAGATATTAAGTTAAGAAATGGTTGGATGCAATGTTTAAGTTGAAATCCAATACAAATATTGATCATACACATTTATAAAGACCAAAAAAAAAGATTATCTAGTTGGCCTATTTTTTACATTATTAAAATGGCATTAATCTGGAAGATTTGAAATTGTATTTTTTTTGTTTTTGCTTAGGACTGAAAAATGGGTCCTTATTTTTTACTCATTGCTTATGTTGACAAATAAAAAAAGAAAATACAAAAAAATTGGTTCATGAAATTGTATTTTTCACATTTCTTCCCTGGTTTTGCTTGATTAACAAATTCTAAATCAACTACATTGAATTTCTTAATTATTAATTAGTTCGCTAATATTTCAAGGATGGAAATATTACGGTATATGTTTACGAGCAAAGTTTAACCATTTCTCTTGTTTACCGGGTCATTAGTCAGCTAGCATTTAATATTTTGAGTATGAAGAGAATAATTCTACATTCCCTGTTTGATTAAAACCAATTATTTTTAGATTACACGTGTGGATAGAGGAGCAGCAATTTAAAATGGATGTAAAATGAACTTCAAAACGTTTTCAGTTTTCCATCGCATGTCCTCCCCGTTGCATGACCTTCTGCCGTTGTTTACTGTAGAAGACAATAGAAGACTAAGAGTAAATATAATGTTACAATTACACTGAATAATAGATATATATATCAATAAAGTATAATATAATAACAAAATATGAATGAATAATGAATCTATGTATGTTATATATATTTGTGTGTGTGTGTCTGAGGTGATTTGTGTTTTGTATTTGTATGTAGGTATATATATATATATATATATAATATATATATATATATATATATATATATATATATATATATATATATATACTGTATGTATGTGTAGGGCCTTTGTGTGTATTTATATTTATTTATATATATATGTATATATGTAGCCCCTGTTGTGTTTGTGTGTGTCTGCACGCGGACAAAATAACTTACTGCCTTTTATAATGATGCGGACAACGCCTTGTCCTTATCCCTTGAACAAAGAAAAAGTGTTACTCAGGACAAGCTGAAGTGCTTTGCCATCGTAAACTCATGGATGGATTAAGACTCATGCATAAACATGGGGAGTAAAACCAGGAGAACATGGAAGCAATGATTTTCCATCAGGGTTTGATGCCATCGCTCTGCTCAAAATGTTGCCCATAGAGAAAGGGATGTGAGTGAGAGCGGCTTCGTCCACAGTTTCATCTTAATTGAAGTCGAAAGTGGACACATTACACAGCATTTGGATGGTGTACATTTAAGACCAGTGATAAAGGCTTGGACTCACTGTTGCAGTAGACAATTGTGATGATGAAGACCAAGATGATAACGCCATAACCACAAGCCAAGGAGCCCAGAATGATGGGGCTACAGTCCCAGATGCTCAAGGCTGAAACACATGACTCCATTTTGACTTTGGGCCATTTTCAGCTAAAAGTTTAAGCTCAGCCCACCAACTCTTTTTAAATGAACTTCTACAACTTCTACAAACAACGATCATTTAAAAAGAGTAGGTGGGCTAATTTGTAATGATAAGACCACACCCTTACCTTCGTCGGTTTTGATGTTGCAAGTGCAGACCATTGGAGTGGAAGGCGTCTTTGTGTTGGTGGTAGGCACAGCGGCTGCTGGGGCCCCTGATACAGTTACTACTTGAGATAAAGGAGATTTTTTTTTCTAATTATCAATAGAAAAAGATCATCTGAAACGACCGTACACATTTTTTGGGACTGTAAAGTCATTTAATTCGTAGGCCTATGTTTAATTTGAGTTCATATAATAAAGTGCTCTCACCGGGTTGAAGTCTTGTGTCATTTCCAAATATGAGTTCATTGGAAGCCAACACCGCGCAGATGTAAACACCTGTGTCTCGTTGTGCGTTAAAGCTTTTGATAGAAAGTGTTTTTTCGGACTTCATCTTTGAGTCACTGTAGATTATTTTGTTCAAGGGAGTTTCCTTCTTTATTTCGCCATTTGGTGTGATAAGTTGCAATGAATTCCACGCCCTTGTCCACGACCCGAAGCCACATGACAGAGAGTCCTTTTCTTGAAGGTTCACATTTGATTGGTACCTTCATCTCTCCTTCTTTAGCCGTAATAACCTTCCCATGCAGTGACACAATGTCTGAAATATTAAAAAAAATATACAGGAAAATTTAGAAAGTACTCTCGAAACTGCATTGAGTAAAACAAATTCAATTCAATGTTGGTATCAAACTTAGCTACTAATGCAGTTAATACAACTTACTTTGAAACAGAATAAAAAGGCAAATGGCCTTAATCCTTTTTTGGTCCATTTTTTATTTGCCTTTAGCTTGGTAGCGTCTACTCGTCTCTTTGTGTGAAGAATAGCAGCCCACTCTGACAAAATGTAGTGCGACATGTGACCCCGCCCCACCTGTAACCCATGTCTCCACTTCATCAAGTAGGATCATTGCATTGGATTTCTGCAAAGAGCATAGCTGCACCGGTTGGTTCGCGGCACAGGCCTTTATGGTGAAACCTAGAAAACATGAACAAGAGCACATAACCATGTTGTCAACAGCACCGACCCCTTGGGGGTGGGGGGAGGAGGGAGGGGGGGGGGGATGCAACCAAGACCATTCTTGGTTAGAGCCTTGATTAATGCGGCCATTTGTCATACGCACTAACGCACATGGGCAAATTTTGGGGGAATTCCGACATTTTATGGTCAACTTATCTTCAATTATCAAATGTACTATGGCCAATAGAACTGAATCTAGTATGCTGTGGCTGATTATGAGGATTTTCCAATCACATGGCCCTACACATGACAAACTGCGAGCTCATTTGCATACAGTCAACTGAAGGTCAGCTTTTGTCCAGCTGTTTTAATGCGTTGACTGTCGCAAGACATCTCTTCTGGTGGGGTCGATCTGTAACGCACCTCAAGTGCACCGACCTGCATGCTTCACATTTTGTCATCCAAATTCATTCATCTTCCATGATGAACTCATGTCAATACATAGATCATCATCCAGAACACAATATATTCAAGCTATACATGCAAAAAATAAATAAAAAGGATTGTTTTTATTTGAACATCAATACATATGCAGTAACAGGACAGCATTGTAGTAGCCCTACAAGTATATTGAAGTTAGATTGGCTGGATGGTAATAGTCCCCTTATCGTCTATTCATTTTACCAGCAGCTGAACTATATGTTGGCACTGCTGCTGTTACCATGTCCTCATGAAACATTGTTTTGTCTTGAATAAAACATGTGCTGGCTCATTAGGCCTGCAAAGCTTTTAAAAGCTCGACACCTCTAAAAGAAGGACAAAAACCAACCATGACCTGTCCCGGCCCACCCAGTCATAGGGCTTATCAACAACAGA
The DNA here is from genome assembly GCA_900291075.1 of Melanogrammus aeglefinus. Taxonomy (NCBI): domain Eukaryota; kingdom Metazoa; phylum Chordata; class Actinopteri; order Gadiformes; family Gadidae; genus Melanogrammus; species Melanogrammus aeglefinus. The sequence continues at coordinate 256,514 of OLKM01000055.1, forward strand.
CTTCCACTTCAATTGATAAACAAACAATGAAATGACTTGCTGCAGAACCACCTACGACGTGTGGAACACACATGCTGCGTGGCTCTGAGGCCCGTCCTGTTTCTCCGACCCAGGACGGAACATCTATTGACACATTTGGTAACAAGAAGCTAGGTGACATTCAGCAGCACTGCAGCTGTTCCGGGGTGGGTAGGCTGAGATTCAGACAAGGTTGCGAAACCCAAGCATTCTCTGACTTTTCTTTTTACCAAGGCTCAGCCTTCACACACTTTGTTGATGTTTGTGAGTTTCCTAGTCTTTTCGATTTTTGTTTGTTCATTTTATTGTATTTTATTGCTGGACGGGGGGGGGGGGGGGGGGGTTCATTTATATTATGGCTAAAACAGGGCTAGTTTGAGGTTGCATGAAGTATTGATGTCACCAGGGGGAGTCTGTTGATACTTCCTTTTGTCTCAGAGGAAGCCTTAAGCCCACTTGAATCGTTCCATTGCTGTTCTCCAGGGTTGAGTCACAGCGCCACACACACGCACATGCACGCACACACAAACACACACACACACACACACACACACACACACACACACACACACACACACACACACACACACACACACACACACACACACACACACACACACACACACACACACACAAACACACACACATGTACACCCATTACAATTTCCAATAGTATGATATCCCCCACCCCTCCTCCAGACACCTGCATGGGCTCCCCTGTCTTACTCACACTGGGGATATACAACCTGAAACCATCTTCACTGTCCCCAACATGTGAGAATGTGTGTGATCCTAAGGAGTGGGTGTCCAGGGGAAGCCAAAGAGAATGCCCTGAGTTGCCGTGTGGGTGCGTGTTCAACAGACCTGACATTCATATGTAGTTTGAAAAATAATACCTCTCCTTTACTCTCAGCTTCCACTGACGGCGTCTCTCTCTGGTCAGATCTCGCGGTTCTAAGCATTGTGAGATATGGTTTGGAGGACAGGACGCTGCAAGGACTCAACAGCATCACAGACAGTAAGTCAATTAGGCATGTGGTGAATACATCAATCGATCAATGAGTTACTTAGTCAGTAAGGTATTGAGTCAGTCCGTCAGTCCGTCAGCCAGTCAGTAGTCAGTCGATCAGTCAGTCAGTCAGTAGTCAGTCAATCAGTCAGTAGTTAGCTCGTTGTTTATGGCTGTGTCTGTACCCCTGGCAGGAGCATGAACCTTACAAGGAGCTTTCTGGATACCAGTAGAGATATCATCAGATGTGTGTGATAAATACCCATAAAACACAAACACATAAAACACACATGCAAGCCAATACACCCATATTTACAAACACAAACAGAGAACTGATATGTGCTTGATGCCAAATCTCGACATAGCTTTAAAAGTGTCAAATATAAATACATTAGACGTTATATATATAAGAATATAGTTTTATGTTATGCTATATTTTCAGTTAGAACGGACCCTTGTCAGGTTTCATCGTAGAACAAACACAGGTAGTTCATAATACTAATTATGGGTCTGCTACTTTGAAGCACCAGGGCAGGGGGAGTAGACTAAAGTGAACATAAATACATATGTATTATCTACTAGCTGTTTTGTGGCATGTCAAAGTAGCAGACCCATAATTAGTGTTATGAGTGACACCTGTGTTTGCTATATGATGATCTAAATTCATTTTTTCCAATTGTGGTATATGAACAATGATTTAACCACATTCTTATGACTTTTGGCCCCTCTTAAGAGTTCAAAATGCAAATAGTTCATTAATACTTTTTTACAATTCATTATCAAAAGAATACAATATATATATATGTTTATAGCAATGGCTTCTCTCATTTTTTAATTCAGTATTATGAAGTCTTCAGATTGTACTTCAAATATGTGCTTCAAATACGTATTTTATATTAAACAATGCTGGCAAATCTACTCTTAGGCTTTTTTAAACACATGATACAGTGAAATAAGGTAGACTTTGTACAAATCAAAAAAAAAATCAAAAATAATATTTAACACATGTGTGACCGATTTGTGTCTGTGTTCTATTGTTTCTGTGAGGGATGAACGGTTGTTTGTTGGCGAGTTGATTTCTTGGTCAGAGTGCTGGTACATCGTCCATTACCACCTCCATCGGAGCAAGGCTGTGCGTCATTATTTTATATCTTTTATATATTTTATATCTTCTTTTTGTGTTGTTTATTGGAAGCTGAAGTGAGAGTGGACACCAGGCAGCTGTCTTAGACTCTCCAGCATCCATTTTGAAATAGATCAACAAGGAAACATGTCTGTTGTAAGAAGCCCTAGTCTAAACTACAGGATAAGAGGAGTACGTACACATATTTGATCATAAGATGTTATTGTAGCTCATGTGCTGCTTATTATAACATAAATATGCACATTGCGTAAAATGTTGTGTGGGTGTAAGGTGGAAAGTGAAGAGGCGGGATTTCCATTTTCTTCTGTGTTTAAATATAAATATTATAATACATATGTACTTATCTTGTGTTAACATATAATCAGATGGGCTAAATAATCATAATATTATGGATAAGGATACATCAAAAAATGTATGCAGCTATATTCGACATACTGAATCTAGACTACAGGATATCTAAAGCAAAATACTTTCTGAATAGCTGAAAGATCACATCCTTTTTTGTTTCACTTTATCACATTTATGTCATATTTGTTTAATGGTTATTTATAAATATCGGAGAACAGAATAATGAACTGTGAATAGCGTTATAACTTAAGAGCAGAGGTGGACAAAAGCTGCGATCCTGTGGCTGAACTGAAGGCTATGTAAGGCTATGCAATAGTAGTTAGTTGTAGTAGTGTAGTTGATAGAACCATTGATCCCAGGGGGTGCCCGTAGAAGTCCTGAAAACCCAATATTGCCTTCTAAGCTCTCCTAAAGTATTATTACAAAGATGTGCACACCAAGGAAGTTACCCAGCATATACAGTGGCATATACATGCCAAACTAGAACTTAATCCCAGATCGAAACGACATTTCCGTTTTAATTCTAAATTCTAATTCTATTCTTTAATTATAGATGGACAGGTGGTTTTCTGACCTCTTCCTTAGGAATTCAAATGAAAATGTGTTTAACTCTATAACTGACTGAAAACAGAAAGCAAAGAAACAGCGAGACTGTCTCTACCTGTACGTGTGTGTGTGTGTGTGTGTGTGTGTGTGTGTGTGTGTGTGTGTGTGTGTGTGTGTGTGTGTGTGTGTGTGTGTGTGTGTGTGTGTGTGTGTGTGTGTGTGTGTGTGTGTGTGTGTGTGTGTGTGCGTCACAGAGTGTGTGTCTCAGTGTTTGCGGTGAGGTCTGTGGTGTTCTTGTGGTTTTTTTGTTTCAGAGACAAGATGAGGCGCTCAGAATTGAGAAGCGGACAGCCGAGAGAGATGGCATCTCAAGCGAAGGCTGCTCATTTTCTCATCTTTCTCTCTCTCTCTCTCACTCTCTCTCTCACTCTCTTTCTCTCTCTCTGTCTCTCATTCTTCCTCTCTTCATCGCAGAGAAGAAAAACCAAAGAACAGATGCCTTCTCGTGTTTGTGTGTGTGTGTGTGCACCATGGTGTGTGTGTGTCTGTTTGTGTGCGTTCATGTGTGCACAGGTGTTCGTGTGCACTAGATAAGGTAAAGCTAAACCATAGTTTACATTTGTTGTTGCTGTTAAATACAAATACATTTGTGCTCCAATTACACTCACTAAAATACATTCAAGCATATTACATGAGATGCAGCTTGTTCATGTATATGTATGTGTGTTTGTGTGTTTGTGTATATGTGTGTCTCTTTCATTTGTCACCACTCTTTCTCCGCTATTCAACCTTATTGTGGAAGTAATTTTCAGAACACTGTTTCATCTCAGTAATACATATCCTTTGAGACAACAAATTACTTGTTGACTTTGTGCCAACCAAAGACGAATCAATGTACTTGCTTCCTGTTTGTATGAATATTCATAAATGATCAAATCAACAAATATACTGTGTTGTTTCGTTTCAGTCTTTCAATGTTATTCAGCAGTTTATAAATTGCTTCTCAACTGGAATCCTCAAACACGACATTAAAACAATATATTGTACAATTAAAGCAGTTTCACAGAGCTGTTTGGTTGTCTTACACTTTCCCACATTTGTTGCTAATGACCTTGATCAGGTTACCTCAACTAAAACTCAACATGCAACTATTGACTTTCTGGCACCTTTTTTTTCCTCAACGATGCATTAGAGATGTTTAAGGTTAGAAATGGTAAAGCTGAGGTTTTAGGTAAACGTATAGTTAAGGTAAGGTGTACAGTTTCAAAGCGCTGAGTTTAGGTCTTACACTATGCTGTGTTTAGTGTTGGTGGTTGCTGTGGTAAGGGTGTAGGCTGTTGTTGATGACATCACAAACCTTGATTGGCTAAGATTAATGCAACAGAGTAATACTACTATGACTACTCCTACCACTAATAACAAGGATAAGCATAATACATTTTATTTAAATGGCACCAATTCGGACATTGTAATGAATCTGAGGTTGCCAAACAATACACAGAACAGCATGCATTGTAAAGAGTATCAACCGAAAGAATAGACACAAATACAAACTGATGCATCAAATTCAAAACAGCACAGAAAGAAATGTGATAGAAGAAGTAATAAAATAGGAATAAAAATGACTTGTATTTGAAGAAGCATTCAAATGGCTAGTGGCAGGCTAATTCGAAGAGGTATGTTTATAAGTGGCGCGTAAAGATGTTAACTTGCTGCCCTGATTCCTTGAGGTATTGTATTCCACAGTTTAGAGCCGTAATTGTCCATCTTTATTTTAGGTTTAGTTTGTAACTAAATGTCGGCAGCAGAGGACATGAGCGTTCCCGAGGGGAACCAGAGTTAGTGAGGTACAGGCTGGTCCCCACATTTTTGGATTCCTGTAAATAACACAATAAGGAAATTGAAGTCGACCCTACTAAAGCAGCCTTAACTGGAGTGATATATTCTCTTCCCTTCATTTTCGTTAGTGAACTAGCAATTCTTCATTCTGTCTGAATAGATGCCTCTTAATCCGGAAGGGCAGTTCATAGTGAGTTTCAAAAGTCCCAGCTATCTGAAATAATAGCATGAATTTTATCATGTCGTCATGCTGAGTTAAAAAAACGCAGCACAAGTAAGTTATTATAGGATTTATTGGACAATAATACAATTTTGTAATAGTTTGTTAACATTAAATGACTGTCAATGAATGATGATTTACAAGCACTGCCAATTAATTATCTTCATCAAGTCTTTTACATGATCTCTCTCTCTTTATCAAATATTTAGGTTGATTCAAATGTCTTCCACACATTTTAAATGAATGTAAAAGCCCCAAACAAGACCAATGAATAAAATAAACAAGAGCCATTACATTCAAATTGTGATTTTAAATATTTTAATAAATGTGTCAATGCAAAAGAGGAACATTCATTGTACTTACAAGACATTCTATTTACATACAGAAATAACTCCAGTCACTTCAACCTCAGTGGTACTTTTCAAAGTTGTTACAAGTCTCTAATAAGCACTCACTTAGCATTAGTAGGTGGCAGTAGCTCAGGAGATAGAAGGTTGTTGGTTCGATCCCCGGCTCCTCCTAGCTGAGTGTCGAGATGTCCTTGAGCAAGGCACCTAATCCTAACTGCTCCCGACAAAGTCGGTGTGTGAATGTGTGCGTGAATGGTGAATGTGAGGCAATATTGTAAAGCGCTTTGAGTGGCCAATGGTTAGAAAAGCGCTATATAAATGCAGTCCATTTACATTTACATTAGGAATATTCAAAAACCATGGGGGCCATGAATGCTATACATGGGGTACAAAACCAACACGGTTTGATGTGAGCTTTAGATCGATTGGTTTAGTTTAGTCTCATCTTCTATCTTTCCTATAGAGAAAACAATAAAGAACAAAGGATTAATATTGCATGGTAGACACTGACAGACTTTGATACACATGTACATGCATACATACATACATACATACATACATACATACATACATACATACATACATACATACATACATACATACATACATACATACATACATACATACATACATACATACATACATACATACATACATACATACATACATACATACACAAGTCAAAAGTGAAAAAGACCATGAAAATAACGATTCTTAAAGCAATTTATATAATCCATGTATACGTTCACTAGCCTGGCTATCTGTGTTTGTCTACTTACTTTACAAAGTGGTGGCGGCATTTCTTGGGTAACCCTGTCCATATTAGGAGACAAAGCAAAATAAGAGTCCGCATTAAACACGCTCCATCAATCGTACCCGGCACAAGCAACATATTGTTTTGACAAATTATCAAACAAATTGGATCTCAGTTCCCATTTTTAGATGACGCTCTAATAACAGTATTCTGATAAAGAAGGCTGACAGTAACTTTACATTGTTGTTGTATTAAAGTGGGAGGCCTACTCACGGCTGAAGTAGTACAGTGTGGCGAGAAGCGCCAGGGCCAAGCCCGCCAGGATGCCCACCGATGGCCACAAGGCATTGGAGTCACAGCGCTTTGCTAAACAAACACAATACGTTTTTCAAGGTTAACACAGCATCATAGCCTGTCACACATATGAGACTGAAAATATAGACTTGGTATGGATATGGGCATACAGACTGAAATGTAAACGGACAATCTGCAGTGTTCAAGATGATTTGTTTTTTGAACCAAAACGCCATCAATATCCATATTGATGCATCTGTAAGCGCTCCAGGTGCCATCTTCCTGGGGCCGGCCGCTGGGGGCCGGCCCCAGGAAGATGGCACCTGGAGCCGGGCTGAGGGGCCAGGCTGGGTAACTTACGCTGCAGCTTATAGCTCTTCTCCCGGCACCTGCAGACCGGCTTAGATGTGGGTTTAGGCGTGGGTTCTGGAGGGGTCACTGTCAGATAGATGTCCACACAGGCAGTTTATTACGACACACACACACAGACAGAACACTTCCTTGTAAGACATTTGGGCATTTCATTGGACGTTTCTTTTGTTTTGTTTTCGTTTGACAATTAACCTTTGGGGTTAATTATCAGGAAGGGGGTTAATTGCCAGGAAATGATTGGCTGAAGTCTGAAAAATAACATTTAGTCCAATGGTTTTCAAAGTGGATGCTTTGTGTAGGTGAAACAACGGTATCTCTGTAATCTAGCACCACAGTTCAATCAGACAAAAAGAAGGATTGCCTTTGTACTGCCGGTCGTTTGTTTTACACCGGGCGCATTGGCGCCACACTCTCAACTAACGCAACACCAAGACAACTACTAGTTGCAGGTGATAAAGGTGTGCTACCTTTAACTAGCATTTACTTCAACATTAATTTTCCCTTAGTATTACTTTAGCGCTACTTTCTGTGTACTTTTTGGTTTTATATCTTGCGTCTTTTCTTTTCCCTGCAACTGTGATGTAACAAATATTTTTCCTCCGGGTATTAATAAAGTGTTATCTATCTATCAATAAAAATAAACATGACTTGAGTTGATGCCTTGACCTTGCCTACGGGTCAGACTTTGGTTTGTACGTCCTACCGTTTACCCTCCCTGGGTAAACGGGCTGAGCAGAGGTGTGGGTACTGGAGAGTAACTTGGGAGACACTTGGGTAAAGTGTCTCCCAAATATATAATTTCAGTGGCACGGCGCTACTACTGACCCCCAGGCAGCAGAAGGACCCCCGGAGCCCAGATGCCCTCCGTCTGCTTGTTCTTCGACACACAGGAGTACACGCCGCTGTCCTCCCGCATCAAGTTGGTGATGCGCAGCGTCGACTTGCCGCTGTTCATCGTGGCGATGAAGCGGCTCTTGCTCAAGTCTGGGTTGTATTGTTTGCGGTCAGCGTTGTTCACGCTCACCAGGAACTGCACCGGGCTTCCATTCTCCAGGCTGCGGAACCACAGGAACATATCGCAGTGGTTCTGGTGACACAAACAGGCCAGCGGCTCGATGCCGTTGATCTTGGGGTAACGGACATCGACCTGAGCGGAACCTGGGGGGGAGGGAGGGGGGATAGATGTCAAAAGCAGGTCAATCTAGGGATTGAACTGAGAACTAAAATATGTATTGTTATAGTTCTGTTCTTCATCGCTTATCTTCTAAGCGGTATTATTTTGATCCCTTGAGATTTTGTGTAGCTCCATCCCTTACACATGGGATTGAGAGGAGCAGGATTCGATTCAGCGGGGAGGACACCGATGCTGAGAAATAAAGCACTCATGCTACTGTAAAATGCTTCAGATAAAATCTAAAATGCTGTCTATTTAGATTGCGAACGCAGACTTTAAAAACTTCAGCACTTCAGTGTGGTTAATTATATTACTATTGATAACTGTTGAGGATTTATCGGTTTTGATGACCAGTGGATGTCGACAATATGGTCTAGCTAGACTTTAGAAATGGTGCATTGAAAATATAAATGTTCAATGGAAGTTTATCATAAGCTCAGCGATAAAGGATTGTTTACCCCAAAGGCCAGAAGATGCTTTTGGGAGGCTTAGTGGGTATAGGCTTTAGAAACTGATGCCAAAAACGCATTCGGCCATCCAGGGAATTCGCGTACATCGTCAAAATAAAGAAGATAGTAAACACAATGATCATATTATGTACCAATAGGTTACAGAGGCCCATTATCATAATGTTAAGCAAGAATGGAAATTAGGCTGAACCATGGCGAAACACATGAAGAAGATTCCAGTCTAATTTAGAAAGGTTGGCATGATGCAAAGGCAGCATTGTGACACCACCTCACCTTGTAATGCAGTGTTGCAAATACATTGAAGATGTCTTAAAGGTTTCTATAAAGAAGATGTTATCTCCTCTATTTTTAGAACTTTTACTTTAAGCCAAGTACATGTTGACATATGATGACATATGGTGCTTGAAAATAATCAATTTAACCTGACCCCCTGTGTTGAGGTCCTCGTACCGCTTCAGATTGTTCTAATTCGGTAAAGATGGAAATATGTGTATATTACATTATACACATTATTCAATATCAGTATACAGTATATATATATATAGCATAGATATACTATAGTCTTTATTTGGTGTTGTTTACGGCCGCTGATCAAAATGTACGTAACAATCTCAATACGTATTATTTTAAATGCTAAAGGGTACAAATAAACCAAATGTCTCAGTCCAAATAAAGCTCTGTTTTAAGAGGAATTCATAGAGATAAAGACATCTCTATTGTCTCAACAATGTAGGGCACATTACAAGACCTTGATGAGAACTTGGGTAGTTGCCCTGTCAGATTTCTTTAGTAACGTCTTAGGTAAAATCTCAAGATAAAATATGGTAATTATATTATTAAATAGACATGGAAATACTTCAAGAAAGTTCTCTCTTTTTCATTGAATAATACCAACGTAAAAGCATTTGAGATATGAATTTCCAAAAATGACGGTGACATTGTTAGACTATCTAACCCATATTTACAACTATAACAATACATTTGTGTAAAAGATGATCATTTACAAGAAACCTAGGACAAGCTTCACAAGCTATACTAGACCTGGGTAATAAACAACAAAATAACTAAGTTGTACACATGAGGCCTGAGGCTACGTATGCACCGGAATACACTTAATACCGTGACGGGTTTGCACAAAGCTGCGTAAAAGCAACAACTTTTATCTGCCTTACCTGATGTCCAGCAGAAACATGCGACAGTTGTCCATACCAGCACTAAGTAGGTCATCTTGGCAGGCGGCCAGCAGCACCTGTGTCTGTGCATGTCTGTGTCTTCAGGTTGGTGATGGTGATAGTGGGGGTTGGATGGTTTCTTTTCCTGCTGTCTATCTGTCAGAGAGGATGGGAGGAACTCTGATGACAGGGCTCTCAGTCGTCAAGGTCACACCCCAACTGTGACACACACACACACACACACACACACACACACACACACACACACACACACACACACACACACACACACACACACACACACACACACACACACACACACACACACACACACACACACACACACACACACACACGACCTTTCAGAAAAGGACTGGAAACAGTAAAGCAATTATTTTTTTGATACTCAGTCACTGTGAGGAACAACTTCAATGCATACTTCTCAATTCACACAAAACAACGTGGCTTTACACAATATTCTGTGGGTATAAAGACGATCAAAGCGAGCATGAAAATGACTAGGACTAAAAAAGTTTGACACGTTCTTCTCCCAAGATCTGATGTATACAACAAAACAAGAAATAACAAACAAAAGAACTCAGTCGCAGAACTTCACGCGCCACAAAGAGAAAAAGCTGCCACATGCAAGCATCTGGGTGCAGGATTGTGGTGTGGACCCCTGCCCAGACAGCTGCATGGCCCAGACCTCAGGGGGAGGTCATGTTGGAGTGCATGTCCTACTATAGAGCCGGGGACTGGTAGGCAGAGCTCTGATCCTACACACCTGGGGTTCAGGGCTCTACTGACAACCTAGTAGAGCCAGCGTAGGAGAAACCCTGCCATGGTATACGTTCATCACATGGGCTTTACGGAGCGCAGTAGGCCTTCTACTTGTTGGCCTCTTTACAAACTCTGATGTGCCGCTACAAATGTGAACTGTAAATGGGTAGTAGGTTTGATGAGTAGACCACTACATATGTCCATCAATCATCCATCCAGCTATTCACATCACAATCCACGTGGATATAGAAGGGATTGTATTGAGAGATCCTTCGAGACTATCTAGGCAAATGTTTAGTAATCAAAGGTATTAATAAGTTGTGTAGCCTATCTGTATAAATGGTTTATTGTTCTTCAATACATTTCTCAATCAAATCTTACTTGTAGCATTCTAAGCCTAGAGAAAAAACATATTTGCCCTTTGTTGATAAGCATATAACATTTTGTTTCTAAGCAACAATAAAATTAATAAATATTGCCTGCAGCCCAAAATAGGTTAGATATTAGAATATAAATAAATTGAATAATCTTAAATTGAATACCTATATATTATAGGAGTGTTAAAAGAAGGATAGGAATCATAGCTAATTCAATTGCAAACATTTGATGACTGGAATCACAAATATCAATATATATGCATAAATGATATCAAACACTCAAATCTAATAGGATGTTAGGCTCATGTAATGTATGGAGCCCAAGAGATCCAATATAGTCCTATAGGGTTGTGTTCTTTTAAAATTCTAACAATACCAAATAGAAATAAACATTCTGTAAAGATAACTTTGAAACTATAACGTGCCTTGTTCATTCATAGATGAAAAATACAAATGAATGTGTTTAGTTATCCAGATTAATTGCCCATTCATATAGCGCCAACACAGTTAACACAACCATATCTAAAGCCATTTCTATCCACGATGTCAGAGCTCAGGTGGTAATTTTGCAATGCATTGTACAATATCCAGTATGATTCCTAGTGCATGTACAATCTACTCCGTAGCCTGTGATCTATGTGTGGGCTGTGTTTCAAAAGGGTTCTGGGTGCATACAGAGCCTATGGTAGTCCTAAACACGGAGGATGTGGGTACCGGTGTACCTGGCGGGGTTCGTGGATGCGAGCGTGAGGCGGAGAGAACCGCAGGATTCTTTGAAAACAGGCGCTTTGAGGGGCGGCTACAGAGGCACTCTCCACACATCTCTGTGTGGGCCTTGCAGTGCTGTTCATTACAGCACTCTATAGGGTGATGTGGCTAGTAGTAGAGTGTGAGTAGTGATAGTTACATGGTTTAGGTTAGTAGGAGGGTTAGTGTTTGGAACAGGGTTAGGGTTATTAGTAGTAGTAGAAGCGGGTTACTGTTAGTACGCTTCGGGCTAGTAGTTGGGTAAGTTGTAGTAGTGTTTTAGTAACAGGGTTAGTGTTAGTAGTAGGGTTGGAGGAGGGTTAGTGATAGTAGTATGATTAGGGTTAGTATTAGTGTTAGCACAAGGGTAAGTGGTGGAAGTAGGTTTCGGGCTAGGTTAGTAGAGTGGTAAGTTAGTAGTTGGGTTAATGTTAGTAGTAGGGTAAGAGTTTGTGATAGTAGAAGGGTTAGGGCTAGTAAAGGGGATATGTTTGTGTTAGAAATTGTATAGGCCTATGATCTTCCAAATCTCATGATTCAAATACACCAACATGATTTGTAATAACCAACATTGGCTCACATTTCACAGATTGTGTGTCTTAGTTAAATTTTTCAGAGTAAAAAATAATAATTAGATTTTCCTTCCGGCAACCTCATTTTAGTTGCATTGTTGGTCATTGTTAAAAGTTAATGTCAATGTATTCATCGGATCTGAATTAATTTAAGTGCTTGGGGTCTTTATTGGAACCCATTGATACAGGACTTAATTCCAAACAGCTTGATTCCTGCAATGCGGGTTGAGGACTGAAAACCTTGCAAAGATCTTACCTATCGGCATGCCAATGCAATTGGTGTGATGCTTAGACAAGCTAAGGCTAATCAAACATAGGAGGCAGTGCCAGAAAGGAATAAGTGATTGTCCCCATCAATCATTTTGACTGATAGTACAAAGAACGAGACCTACCCTTTTCTTCACCGTTTGGGATTCATTAAGTAATTGGCACAAAACATCAACGTGTAAAATTAAATTGCACTGAAAAGAAACCCAGAGGCATCTGTTCATGTTAAGTACTGTGTCCTCGTTGTCACCTTTGCAGCTGTCTGACCCCAAACGAACTGCAAACTGTGCACGTTGCACACGTACATGAGCTAAAAGTAAGTGAAGCCTACCATCGTCAGAACCGTCGGTTTTTGTTAACAATCTTCATGCTTATTCAAGGTATATTCTGACAGCATTAGTTATGCTGCTCTGCATAAATTATGGGTGAACTGTGCCAACTACAGGCTGCTAAAGGAACTACAATTTAGATTTCACAAAGACCCTGAATAATTGCAAATACTTATATTTGACATATTAATTACATACAACCAATAATATATTAGAAAATGTAAACATATGAGTAGTACAGTGCAATCAATGATAATTAAGCTAATATGATAAAGAAAAATAGCTTTATTGTGACAAGAAAGGATATGTATTAAAAAAAACAGCAAAGGTTTTCCATTAATTAATACAAATTATAGCACTAACTAGCAAGCCAACTAGGATGCTTGGACAACACAAGGCTTTCTGGATCTTCATACACGGCAGTCAAGTAATAACTTTTTCATGAAATTTGTCCGATTGTTAATGTTGGGAGGGCTGATGAATAATTAGACTTGGGCGTCTAAAACAGGCCCATAGACTCATCCCACAGCTTCTCTTCCTCCGTCCGCTTGTCCTCCATCTCTCGCTGTTTCTTCTTCTCCTTCCTGGGTTTGGGTTTAAGTGGCACGGCCATTTGTGTCTCTGCTTGCTCAGGGGTGATCTGAGCCTCTGGGTGCGTCGCCACCAGTTCTTTCTGCATTTCTGACGGAGTCCTGGCCTTCAAGTCTTTCACAGCCACCGCTTTCTCTTCTGCTCCTTCAGCCTCCACAGACTCCTCGTGACTCCTCTCCGGCCTTCGCCTCCGAACGGGATCTCGATGTCCCCTTCTGCTGCTCTCTGTGTGAGAGATCCAGCCCTCCTCTCCTCCTCCTCTTCTCTCCTGGGAGCGGTTGCGCCTCACCCTCTTCAATCGCTGCGCCCTCCAAACCTCCTCATCAGAGTCCTTTTCTCTCAACCGCTTCTCCCTCCCGCTCCTGTGTCTCCTCCCCTTCCTCTTCTCCTCCTCACTGTCACTGCTGGAGGAAGACGAGGAGGAGGACGACGATGAGGAGTAGGACGAGGAGCTCGACTGCTCGCTGTGCCTCTTCCGTGCCCCTGGTCGGTTAGGGTTTGGGGGGTAAGGGGCGCCTCTGCTTGGGAAGAGCGCTGGGTGAGGGAAAGAGGGAGCGGGCTGATATGGAGGAGGACCCCAGCCGGCAGCCGGGTAGCCCGGACCCAAGAGGGGTTTGGACGATGGGGGCCCAATGACTGGGGGACAGTTCAGTTCATATATTCTGTGATGTACACTGTCCCTTGGATCCCTTTCGGTGTTGTCGCCGTCCTTCTGTTTGCCTCCCTGGGGTGTCAGGAGACTGGCTGCCGGGGTGTTGATCCCACGAGCCTTCTGGACCTCAATGTAGTCGGCCAGTTCATCCGCAAAGGAGCTGTAGTCCTTTGGTTGAGACTTGCACAGGTCAATCACCTTCTTCTCCCTGGTCAACACATCAGGACTGGTTAATGGGGCCTTTTCATTCTTATTCTCAGTCCACAATCTTGTAGGTTCTAAACCTTTCCAGTTGAAAACTGGAAAGGTGGTTGTTGATGAGACTTTGATGACTTGGATTTGAAGGAACTGAGTGGAACTCACTTGACCTGGTGCTTGTTCCCCTTGATGTGGGCCTGATACATTTCCACGGAGGTGAACCGTGCATTGCACACCTGACAGATCAGACCTCTTGCTGCAGACAAAAGGAGTCACACAAACACAAAAGGCTTGAGCTTTTGGGGGGATGGACGAAGCAACCGAACGGGATTCATCCACTAACAAACTGTTAAAGACTAGAGTACGTTCCGACCCAAAAAGGTGATGTAAAGACAGATGCTCTGGGCACTACCTTGCCGGGCCTCCTCTCCGAGGCCTTGCATCAACTTCTCCCTGGCTTTGTTCCTTTGGTGTTTGCGGCCGTTGTAGTGCTGCAGTGCCATCTTGGGGTTGTTGAAAGGGGCAGAGCATAGTGTGCAGTAATTGGGGTCCTTCAGATCCTGCCCGGGGTTTGCCGCGGTGCAGACTGCGGGCTTCACGTTGTATGAAGCCTGCGTCTGGCCAGAATGAGTTGGTAGGCCCGGCTGATTCAACTCTAAGAGGTTGAAACAAGACTGAGTGTCAACAGCACTTCCTTTGTGAAACCCTTACAGAGGCTTAGTTACAGACACTGGCCAATTACACGCATACAGTTCCCCTTCCCTAGCAACACGAAAGATTGAAAACATATGTGAAGTGAAAGAAATCACGTAGATTGGAGCTTGTTTGCCATCAGACTTTTGACATGAATCTAAGGTCTGATTTGTGATACTAGCTATGCTTTAAATATGTACTTAGTACAAAACATGGCAAAAATTAGTTTAGGAAGGAAGTTTAAAAGTTTTGGTCTTGACATTATAAAACTTGCCTTTGGATTGTTCGAAGGGTTGCCTACGCAGGTTTTGCGCATGGACCTTGCCTTTGAAATGGGACATTGCCACCACCGGGGAACAGAACATCATGTTGCATAACTTACAGAAGAGGTCTATGTGTGTCGGCACATCTTTCTGAGAAAAACAGAGGCATAGAACTATTTTACCTTGTATCCTTTTCTTTACTTAAGTAAATTCATGACAATGAACTCAAATTCCCAGAATGCCCAGCATGGTAAATACAGCTGCTTATGAATATTATTTTCACTGGCTAATAGTGAACGTAAGATCAACTAGCGCTGCTCTAGGCCACAGCCAGACGTGTCCTCCGATATTTAATTGCTGAACCAATAACAGGTTATTTCTGATCAAATGTTGACTGTATATTAAGGATCACTCAATGATTGTGTCATTCATTCAGCTGCATCATTTACCTTGAGTTCTCCTGAGTCTTTGCTCATGGTCCCCACTTCCCTCTGGCTCTCCAGGTACATCTTCACTTTCTGGTTGTGCTTCTCTCCCTTAGGGTTAGGAGAACACAGATGTCACCAAAGACTATTTATCATTCAAGGGAGGATTCTCTCTAAACTTCATTCAGCGATGCCCACCTCATAATGTCTGTGAGGCTCAAATAAGAGCATAGTGTCACGCACATGGCAGTAGTCATCAGAAAGAAGACCCTTCATTAAGTCCTGGTCACTCGGGTTTCCTACCAGATCATAAAAAGGTTAAAGGTTAGTTGAAATAGTCTCCTCCAAAAAACACAGCTGAAGCGTAAATCCTCATTTCAAAGTACAGATAAAGCCCACAGCTTTTTCTGTATACGGCTTTTTGTATGGTCTTGTCTGATAAGTTTTACATTTTAAATTGGCAACAATAACAATAGCCAGCATGTGACTTTTTTGGGAAATGTTTGATTCCTTGTCCCTAATAGGCATCATGCACATTGCTAGTAGGCCTACTAGGAAATAACTTATGCCGTGTCCATATAAACATGCTCATCAATAATTTACCCCATACATTGTCTTACCTTGAGCAAATTTTCTATTTTGAGGGGCCACCTACATAATGCAGGTATCATGTACTCTTAAAATGTACTTTTCATAGCCCATCTGCTTAAAGCTGGTTCACTTGCAGCCTACTACAGATCACATCATTAAGTCTGTTCTGTAATTATCGCTACTTTAATGATTAATGTAAATGACAATACATATATACATAGTAGCCTACTGTAATGTTGAATGAATAAAAACCAAATTTAAAAACATGCCAGAAAATACTGTATTTTATGATGAAGACATTACAGATGCATTTCTTAATATTACTTCCGGGATCATTACTAGAGTTGATTGTACCCCATTATACATCATCCTTAAGGGTACATATTCTGAAGACACCACGCAGCGCCAGGCAAGGGAATTACTGGCAATAGCGCCAAATAAGTATCGTTTTTTGACTTGTTAATAAGTGGACCCCTTACCAAAACGGTTGCATTATGCCAATTTTTTTTTTTAAATAACAACGAATATAAACATGGAGGACAAGATTGGCATTTGTACTAAAGAGTCAGCCTATTTATTTATTAATTAGCAATATCAATCTTTAAAAATCCTCCGATGAAAAAACCCTGAAAAAGTGTCGGATGAATGTACGTAAGAAATGTAATCCAGCCACACCGCCGTGGCTCTTTGACACTCGTAAATAGTAATGGGGAGGGGTCTAAAACTGACACCTTTGATTGCCATTTAAAGCCCAAAATAACCGAAATATATCGTCCAGCTTTAGCCCTTTACAAGGTCCTTCTATAAAATCCCCCATGCATATGCTGATGTTGGGGGTCCGGCTTAAAGTATAACTTGTTGGTGTGTTAGATGAAAAGGGAAGACGTTTGCAGTAAGCTTTGTTAGCTGTCAACTACCTTGTTAGCCACCAGAAGGAACCCTTACACGGGTCGTTTTGTTGCTATTCTACTTTCTAATGGGCCTAATTTATATTGGTTGAGTTTTATTGGGAGGTTATACTACAAGCGAGTCTCATACGCAAGAAAGGCAATAAATAACAACTCGAGATAGTTAAGGGGCTAGCTAATAAACCCACATAAGGACGTTGCTAGCAAGTTAGCCAAGAGGCTGACGTTAGCATTCCACTTAGGACGCCATGACTGGATTTTCGCTTTCTAGACAAACTCACCTTTAGTCTGGGCACTTTTTATTTTAGTGTTTATTAATTTGTCACCATCGTTTAAAGAGGCCGCGAAAGGGGTACTACTCAAAGTGTTATCATCTGACTCTGCGAGTTGCGTAGTACAGACGCGCCCCTCCATTTTCCCCTATATTGTGAAAAATGCGCACATCCGCAATTTGGTTTATGTGCCACAGTAGGCGGAGGAGAGGGTCATGCATTGTAGCGTTATCCGGGCTACCGGTAAGTATTTCCGGTGTCAATAGGCTGGGTACGCCCATGGACCTAGGCCAATAGCCGGAGTGCAAAGAAAATAGCATGACAACGAAACATTTTAATATAAATGTTTTATTTTATTTTATATTATTCGACACGATGGCACCTGATTAATGATTCAACCAAAAAGCAAAATATACATGTGGATATTTTTATTTTAACCATTGTAAATGCAAGACGTTTATGCATGTTTTTCACCTCTTCCAACACAAATCACTTTGAAATAAAGAAAAATCAAGCATTAACAAAATATATCCTTTATTATAGGATATAAGGGCACACATACAAGGAAAGGATGCTTGAAACCTTTAATTGGCAATATTATAGACCACAGAGAGCCAAGAAAAAAAATTAAAAAAGAAAATGTATTTTATGAAGCCCATTTAGTCAAGTAACTGATTTCCCCAATTAAGAAAAGAAGTGCAAACTGATGTCACTTTCTCTTCTGTAACTCTCTGGCCAGGACATCCATCTGTGGAAAAAAATATTAAGCCTGATAAATTCTTAATTAATAAAAATAATGATAAAAAAAACAGCAACAAAGCATTTTTGTTGAATTCTCAGATGATTTATACTTTAATATGATTTAATTTGAATGTTGTTATCATTTCAATCAATGCATCATGTCAGATACAGTCTGAACCCAACCGGTCCTTTTGCATTTACTTACAAAGATGTTTCTCAAGGTGCCCCTGTGCTGGGGCCTCAGGTAGCTACACTCCCCCGCCTCACACAGCTTGATCTCGTCTGAAACCTGGAGGGGAGAAGGGAGGGAAGCCACATATTTACCTACAAAAATAATCTGTGAAGGGTGACATAGGAGAAAAAACAAGGTATAAAATAATCTAGCGTTGAGGCTGCAAGACTCAAAGGTTAAAGTTTCCAAATTTGAATGCCGACCATCCAGTCAGCTGCCTCACCCATACCTGCTCATGAATGACATGCATTAATCACTTTTAATGTAATAAAAACTGAACAATGTGGCAGTTTGGATAAAGGCGTCAGATACAGGACCAAATAGGTAATTTCAAGTAAAGCAGACTGGTTCACTCGTCCATTCCTACCTCAGAGGTGGTGAATGCCTCCAGCTCTCTCTTTCCTCCAGGATACCAGCCATGAGACCAGTGCTGGGCGGTGGAGAGCTGGACCCCCAGACACAGCAGGAGGCCCAGAAGCAGCACCAGCCGAGACACGTACATCATGGTCCTGGCACCGAGAAGGAGAGGTCACACGATGGAATTCACCAACACAAAGAAGGAGAAAGAAGTAGGAGTCATTTATACAAGGCTTATGGGGAAATGTGATGTTTGATCTGATACACTTAAATATAATTTTATATTTGACTTACCACTTCATAAAATAGCTTTGATTGTGATTTGCATGTTATTGCCATTAGTACTAGCTGAACTTGATTTTAACGCTAAATCGATAATGTCTCAAGAATGAAAAGCTCAGTTTTTTCTTTCTAAAATACCAGAGTTCAGAATTATTTCATATTCAAGAACATGATTTTCTTCTTGCTGGGAACAGTGATCAGTGCAAAATACACATTTAACCGCATTATAGAAAGGAAATGGATACATTAAAATTAAAAGTACCATATTTAATTAAAAGTCTAAACAGAATGATAAATTCAGGTACAAATATGCTGTCTAGATACAGTTAAACAGTGTGGCGCAAAGAAACATTCAAACTTACCTTATACTTCCTTCGTCACAACAGGTATCCCCCCAGTTTCCTTGAACCTCTCAGTGTAGTATATAGTCAAAGATGTGTGGATGTTCAGGTACTGCACAGAACACGTATATAGGCGGTGGTCCAGTGCGTCTGGTCCTCCTTGTTATAAGTACCAGTAGGGAGGGCTTTCCAGACCCCACGTCACTCTGTCCTGTGGTCCCTCCACCCACCATGTTGACCCCTCTGCCCCCCGACGCCACCACAGGTCAAAGGATGGGTCTTGGGAGACGAGGGATGCGCACCACTGGTGCTGTTCCAATTATCAGGGGCAAACATTAATCAGGAGGGGGGCCCACCACTGCAAATACTCCTCCCTTAAACACCCAGAAGCTTCCTCCAATAGCCTCACAAAGTGCATTTGACTGATCACATAATCTCCCAAGACAAGGAGCATATGCTGGCCTCTTGGGAAGGCCGTTTAACATCTCCTTTTCCATCTGAAGCATCACGACCACCAGGGCCTCATCAAGGTTTAGGTTGTAACCAGACACCTATACAGGAAGTAACAGGTATTAGATATACACCGATACAGGAAGTGGCTTTGTACTGTTGGATGTGTCTTTGTACACGAGGATTTCATCCAACGCTGGATAAGGAAAACGGTGGATAGCATGTTATACTAACACCCTAGGGTCAGTAATACTGGGTCATCCAATGAGAAATAGAAGGCATTACTATTTAATAAGAAGGGGTTATTGGCTGATTGATTGGACACTGATTGACACTCTGGAGGAATGCTTGCACACAAGAAGACAAATGAGCAATTATTTGAAACCCATTCGTCTCACTTTAGCCATAATGAGCACTGGATGTGGATGACATGAAACAGCCAATGGCAACACCATTTGCCTCATTGCAAATGGGAGCTGAACAACCATTTTTAATTTCTAATTATACAAAATAACGAGGCGGGAATGATAAAATCTCAAGCACTTTATTATGTTGAACATTATCTTGCTTAAAAAGGCCATTTGGTATTATATAATTATATATAATTTGTTAGCATATATATAATTATATATACATATATTAAAATGTTGAATAACAAAACCCTAGAGACAGACACAAATGAAAAAAATAATGCTTAAGACATCAAATTAGAAATGGCCAAAAAAAGATAATCTCTAAAACGTTTTTGAAATGGCCCCAATACAGTTCAATATAGATCTATTAAAAAAAAAGAAGAAAAAAGCAAGGCAAGAAGACAAGAAGGAAATATAAATAACCTTACATTATGTACAAAGGGTAGTAGGTAGTGACCATTTTGAAAACCGGTAGAAGAGCAAGTCAAGTAAGGACATCAATGAGGGTTGGTTAATGAAGGGGGACACCTGTTTCAGCAGGGGAGTGTAAACTTCTCAAACTGAAATAAACATGACATGGATGAACACTCTGAACCTCCACTTCTCAACCAGAGACCCTCTCCATCCATCGATACCTGTCTCTGCTAGAAGGGCGGCATAAAAAAACTTTTGTTTTTAGGGGGGAGCGTTTAAGATAAAAGGTTCAACCACAGCTATCATGTTTCTGTTGTGTACAATCAGGAGCCTACTGTGTACTATTTATAATATACCAAACAATTAAGTGAATTTAAATGAATTGGCGGCGCATTTAGGAAGAATGGCATAAGTGAGTGCTGCTGGAACAATAGTAGACACAGATCTACTGTTAATTTATCTAAAACCCTATGGCTCCATCCGTAGGCTATGCCAACAGCGGCATTTTCTTTAACTCCTAGTCGGGGCGGGGCCACAAAGATGGAGCTGTCGCTAACATGGAGCTGCTAGCTGGGGTCTATGGGAAATTCATTACCTTGCTAAATTTTTTGGGGTGGAACATAACTATGGAGGCACTTTTTGGAGATAACAAGCTACGTTCGTCTGAAAAGTTGGCACAGTGTCATATTCTTGTGACGTGATCATCTTGAGCAAACATTTTTAATTAAAACAGGACTAAATGGCCAAACACAGACAAGCCATAAGGGGAACAACACCACTCCTCACTTTGCCACCTCAGCGGCTATAAGATAAATTGGAAACATAACAAAGAAGTAACTAAACACAGTGGCACCTAACTACTAATATGGGCACTTGTAACGCTTTGGAATGAGAGTTAACCTGAAATGGAGACAGCCAGCAGCCAAGGGAAAGGTCTCGACTGGTTCACAAAACAAGGACCCCACGCACTCTGTCACAACGTCAGAGTCTTGACACTGCTACTTTGGATTTTTCTTCCCAAAAATTCTCTCCCTCCATAATTTCTGGTTGGGTTCTATTCATACAAGGAATTCAGTTTTTTTTAGGGTGCAAATTGCACATTATTATATCAGTCATCAAACCAGTGATGACAGAATTGCATATTCTAACCTTTTAATCTTTTTTAGCAACAAATTAATTCTGTGTGTTACACGCCTGAAGGAGAATCTAATCATTGTAGTCAAAATGAGTTTGAAATTGGGACGTGCAAATTAAATATTAATTTATAAATCGTCTTTTTTTAAAAAGGTGAAAAACAAAAAAAGAATCTGAAGAACACACCGTGGATAAGGGTAAGCAATTTATGCTCCGGTAATCTTCAGGTAAGAGTGAGCCTTTTGAACTCTAGCCAACTGTGGAAATGGACCAGTGTTGAATTTGTAAATTGAAACAATCCTGTGCGCAGTCATTTCCTGAGTTGGCAGAGTTGAAATAGGACTGACCCCTGTCGATAACTGACATCATTCATCTTTCATTACAATCATAAAGGGAATGGCTTCAATGATGGCCTCATTGGAAACACATGGCGTCACAAACCCAAGTAGAAAAATAAGAATCCACTGCAAACATTTCAGAGCACTCGTACAATTCATGAAAAGAAAGTTTCACTTTGGAAATTAATCGAAGCAACAGCTTTATAGTTTTACACAATAAAAAATAAACATTCTTCGGCATCAGTGACCGTGGTGAAATAATACAATCTTATACCAAAAAAAATGGTGACAAAACAGCATTGTGATGGAAGGCCAGTATACAACAAAGGGGAAGCAGTTCATTCATACAGAAAGGAAATACTCTTTGATTTTGAGTTCTCCCCATCAATACTGCTGAATGTCCGTAAGCAAACACATGAACTATAGAATTGGTATATCTTGATGATAAGATTCCTATGGTTTATCATGGTATTTAACTTGATTGTCATGTCTCACGCTTTAACAAATTTACTGGAAGGGTGGGGGGTGGATCCAAAGTGTGGTGCATTACTCGTTGATGCACCAGAAGTCTTGTCTCGTCTTGTCTGGTTTTTCCTGGACAGTTTGTTGAGGTGGTCTCCCACGTTCAAAGCTCAGGTGAATCAGGGGCTTTGGCACTGTGGGAAGGATGCAGCTTAGGGCTTACTTTCTTTTTGCGTATCTGGACGCATGTGCATTTCTTCTGTGGGTTACCAAAATGGACGCCACATTGATGTCGCCCACCAAGAGACTCTTGTTACTTCAACTCCAAAACTGGAAGAGGGGGGGGGGGGGGGGGATGATGATGTGTTAACCAGGTTAACACTCCTGTGTTCAACAGTTGTGTGGTCTTTGTGTGCACATGAAGGGGTGGGTGGGTCGGGAAACCAAAACAGAAAATCTATCGAGGATAATTCTATAAATAAATCAACCTGTGTTCTGCCAACCACTGCAGTCAGGTAGAGCCACTGATTCAGGCCATAAGAAGACAAATCAAGTATCAGTTCCTATGTAGAAACAAAATAAAAAGTATAATAACCCAGCTACGTAGACCCTAACAATCTTCCCTTAACTGTGAACACCAGCCAATAAAGCGTTGGATTTGTATTCATATATAGTTATATTATTTATATATATATTCCAATAAAATATGTTACAAATGCCACCCTAAAACGTAGCCAACCTCAAAATGGTCTTAAAACAAACAAAATAAAAGAAGCCTCCGGATCGGTATATATACACTTTCTAAAGAGAGACGGAAAGCTAAAAAGGGACAAAAAGGGCTGTATTGACAAGACAAATATTACAAAATATTCATGAAAGCATTTCAGTTTGTCGTGTCTTCCTGTAGGAAAGCTCTGGGTTCTGTTTTCCTGTGCCGAGACTGTGGTTCCCTTTTTCCTCTGGGAAGGAGGAACCTCAAGAAGTCCGTCAGGTGAGCCAAACTGCACGTGAACGTGGATGTGTTTACCGCGGTGAGTTTATATTGGTTTTAACGGTGTGTTTGTCTGTGGTCGTCCGTCCGCTACTTAAAATTGGCATAGTCGGAAAAGGCATCTATGTACTCTTGAACCACCTTGTAGCAGAACTCGTACTGCTCCTAAAGGGAGAGAGACAGAGAGAGAGAACTGTAAGGGACTCCATTCTAAAACCAAAAATGGAACATGAATAAATAATAAACATATATATATATTTTTAAAAATTTAAGTCTGTACATTCAATATTGTTTGCAAAACCAACAGAATACTCAATTGGTTTTGTATAAACCGGATAATCCTCCAGGGAAATTAATGAATACAGACTTAAATATTAGGTTAACATTTTAGAAAAAACAGACACAACGGGTTCAACAGGAGCATGTCAGAAGTGTGTTGTTAAAACCAAAGCTAGCCCTCTTGAAAAGGTGTTTAACAACTTTATACATTCATGTAAAGTTACACAAAAACGTTCACCTTCATTTTGTGAGACCCAAACGTAACTGTTTATAAGTTGGTGAAAACAGGTGAAAACCCCCCCCCGGTCCAACCTAGAACTCATTGGGTTGAGCTATGCTCACCAGTGTCTGCACCATGTGGGGCCTCTGCAGTCTCAGGCTCTTGACCGTCTGAAACACGTCCAAGATGCCCTCGGCCTTGACCCTCTCCAGGACTGTACTCAGCGCACAGAACGTCCCGGTCCGGCCTGCGCCCGCACTACACACACGCACACGCACAATTTAGAAGCCTTTTTTTTATTTTTTATCTAAGGCAGCTTTAAAGTTAGGATGCTCAAAGTATACAATCAACATTTCCAGGGGTAATTAATTTCATAGAGATTAATGTAGGATTGAGAGTACATAATAAGGATGTTATGTCCAGAAATACACAGGCACCCATAAACACTCAGACACCCATGAAAACAGTAACTGTGTGCAGGTTTTTTTTAGGCTGCCAGTCCGTCAGAAGGAAGAGGAGAACAATCTAACCAAGCAGTGAGTTCCTGTGACATAAATAGACATTGTGTTTTCTCCAATACATTAACTGTTCAACGCACACATACACGTGCACGACAGATATAAATAACAGATGCTCTCTGCATCAAGTGCCTATGCATAGAATAGAGGAGGGGGAGGGGAGGCTGCCTCTATGTACTGTGTCTATGTGCACTTAACTCTCCTGTATAGAGTGTGTATTTACTTCATCCAATATTTATGTTTATAGGATGTATGGGCGATTGTTTAAGAATTATTTAATTGTTGACAAAATTACAATTAAATTCCGAACAGAAAACCTTGTCCGAACAGAAAACCTTGTATCAAAAATATCAAAAAACGTGACTGAATGAGGTCAACAAAAGGAGTCCACTACTACATAAAGCGGTCGTGCGTATCTCTGACCTGCAGTGGACAGTGATCGGGTGGTTCCCGGACTGCTGCTGCTGTTTCGTCACCGCAGCGATGATGTTGATCATTCCTTTCCCGTCGGCGGGGATGCCCACCTCAGGCCAGCCGTGGAAGTGGAACTGACGCACCGCCCGCGCCTTGTTCTCCTGAGGGGCGCCGGGGAGCCGGGGGGAGGGTACAGGTCACCAGGATGGCACATTGTGTTTACGGGCTATAACGGGCACACTAGTGGAGGGGAGGGGATCTCCAATGTGTTTAAGGGATAGGTCATGACGGTTTACTTTATTTCTTTCTATCCATCTAGTATCATCTACTATGTCCAACCCTCTCTTCTTTCAAATCTGCACTCAAAACATACCTTTTTACACTAGCCTTCCCCACCTAACTCCCACCTTATTGTTCATGTTTAACCTCCGTTTTTCTTCTAATCCTAGTCTGTCTTAATATGTCTGTTACATAGTTTAGATAGGGCAATATTTAAAGCGTTGTAGAGTACCATATTAAGGTACTCGCTATATCAATTTCATTTATTATTAATATCTATCTAACGATGTATGTATGTATGCATGTATGCATGTATGTACGTATGTACGTATGCATGTATGTTTCGCTATGGGAAGACAGACAGAGGGACGGAGTGATGGCGATAGAGAGACATACAGCGAGCCCTTACCCGGTTGTTGGTGACCAGGAGCTCTCTCACTGTGTAGCTTTCGCTCTCATCCTCCCTCTTGATCTCGATGGAGACGTCCCCATAGGCCACTGCCCCGTCGCTGGGCCAGTACTGGGCACACTTCTCCTGTAATGGACACCCACGACACAGGGCAGACGAGCAAAGGAGCAGGTGCTCAAGGTTAATCATCCCGTATTGTGTGCTCCACCGTAGCCATGTTCACATGCAGAGACGCGCTCCATGAGTGAGTAAGCCTACGTAAGATAAAAAATTGCCTTGTTATTCTGAACTATGGCACAATGTCGGAAATGTATGGGGATTGTGAGTAAAAAAAAAATAGTTCAAGGTCAACAGGTCATCTAGGCTGCGGGGAGGCCATTGTGGTCGTTGGGTTCCTGGTACAATGCATGTGATTGGATGAATGTTATTTCTGTGCTCCTGGATGTTCTGTGAGGGGGTGGCATGGTGAAGGTCACGGCGGGGCTCTGGTCGCCTGCGTGCAGCAGGACCTCTGCTTCTGTTGTATTATTGAGTAGCTTCTCCATTAACAGCCGTCTATTTTAGCCCCTTATTGGCCTGATACCCAACACCGCCGCACGCACACATGCGTATTCACACATCTCTCTGGAGACTACCGGAGAAGGGGAGCTGGCCCCTTTTGTGTACAAGTCTGCCATCCCTAACCTTTTACTCCCAGTATACACGAACCGGGTTGCATCCCCAAAGTCTCACAACCTAAGGAGGCCGCCGTAGGTTAGGCACCCTTCCTGATATTAAATGAGCTGTATCGAAATTCACTTGGGAGTATTTCGGATCCATTAACCTCCTGAATGAGTTCTGAGCATTGTAATATTATTCCCAGCAGCAATCCCCCCTCCACGTCTCCCTGATCCTACCTGGCCCCTCTCCTCAAGCTCCGTCAGCATGACGATGGAGCAACTTCTCCACTCCCAGATCATCCTCCAGAAGTCCTCCAACGTGTGCTGGAGAGGGCCCTGGCTGGCAATGTATGAGTCCTTCTGGCGGTAGCCCTGAGGAGGCAGAGGAGAGGGGCGGGGAAATGGGAAACAACAGTTGGTGAGACAATGGGGGAGAGAAAATGCATGCAAGTCATAAGTAGACATGAGTAGTGAATTTGAATGTTGGCATTCATTTAGTATTGTAATGTATCTATTGATTATTACACATGAAATCACTTGTTAAAGAGGGAGAACAGAAAACGAAATACTGGATGGGACATTTGCGTTCAAACATAAAAACAAAAGTATGCTCTTTCAGACTGACATCAATGAAGGATGCGTTCACATAATCCGTGTTCTCTTCTCCTCGTTTCACTGGAATGATGACTCTGTTAAACTCATCTGAAACAGACAGAGGGACACATTGGTGGGAGACTGATACAGAGGGTGGGGATAGACAATGTTCGCAACGCCGTTAAGAAACCCTAACCCCTTCCTCGTCTTTGGGAGGACAAAAAGCATAATTAACTGTTATGTAATAACCCCTTTTAAGCTTGAGTTTATATATAATGGTCCCTTCCTGCAAGTAGAATGATATTGCATGCATAGGCACATCCATAAAAACCCAGGAGTAGACCTACATGGGATAATCTGTAGGACTCGGTTCTTCTTCATGTTGGCCGGCAGGTTTCCCGTTCTCATCTTATCGTTCTGGATCTTTATAGACGTCAGCTTCTACAAGGAAGAGAAAAAGAAAGGATACATTTTCTGGATTGTCAAACATAAACATCCTGCAACATAAAAGTAAGACGGGAAATACCCCATGCACACAAAAGACCCCCAGCCCTGACTACCTTGAACTCGGTCTCCAGGCCCCCACAGCCGGCTCCAGGGGACGGGGCGTAGAGCTTGGCCAGGTGGGACTCCAGGGAGGAGACTTCCAGCTCAGTGTCTCCGTACAGGTAGTGCTCCAGCAAGGCCTGGAAGATAAACACGTACTGCATCTGGGGAAGGAGAGAAAGGAGAGAGATTGTAGAGGAATGGTGATGCTCCACCAACTTCAGGATCGACCAAATGGAAAATACCTTTCTAGGAAACAACCAGCTATTATGGGGGACCACTATTTTGGAAATTGGTCCAGTATTAGAGCACCCTGTCAAGGCATGTAAAAAAAGACAGGCCCTGATATTATACGTGTCTGACAACATTATTGAAAGGATCCCTACAGAGATATAAAACTCTTTACTTTACCTTAATTTGGTCTGTTTGCTATTGTGTCTAAAAGAGACTCGTTCAAAACTCTGTTGAACAAGGACAATAAATAAATCAAATCTTAAGGACAATTTTCGCTCTATTAAGAGCACGAGAGAGATCGTTGCAGGAAATTTCCAGGTTGTCGTTACAATCTCAACTCAACTTCAGACAAATATTTCCAAGGCAATAAGTTTTATGTAGTCCAACACAAAACACTCTTGCCTGCACTCTGCTCTCACCTGTCCAGTAATTAAATATTGGACCAAGTTCAAACATTGTGGTCTGCATCAGTCCCTTAAACCATATATAAATACCGAGACCTTAATAGTTGCGACAAAAAAGTATTGGATTTGAGGAAGAACAGGGTGAGGCAGGATTTTCCGAGAATGCATTTTCATTCTGGTAAATAGCTCAAATGAACAGTGATTCAGCTGGTCATGTGCATTTGTGTTGGCCTTCCCTGTTGTTTCGTAGGTCTGCATGTCACCTTTAAAGCCGTACCCCCACTGTGAAACACTAGTTCCTCCATCTGGTGTTTACCCCAGAGACCTGACCGTCTGCCCTGTTTTGGCTTCTTTAATTCATTACAATGCACAATCAAGCTCATGACAACGGCTTTGTTTGCAGTTTTAGCTGTTTATGCGTGTGTGAGCACCCAGTCAGGACCAGGCAGTGATGCATTTGTCAAAATATTTATTTTTAACCTCCAGTGGGAATTAAACTCTTTTTATACACTTGCTGCGTTTGAAACCAAAATAAAGTAATGATGACGGCCCTTACACACAGTACATACGCCAATTCGTCCTCGGAAAATTTGAAATGTACAAACTATTTTCCAGATCACCGTGACGGCAAAACGCAGACTACAAATGCCTTGGTGACACGTGCTCGCACACCGAAGGGGCAGGACAGGACCCACCAGATATGAACCCTGATCACAACGCTGCTAAGCAAGTAGCAAACACATACCGGCTCTCTCATCGTTTCAATCCTCTGAGTATGCAAGTTTGTTTTTGTGTGTGTGTATCCAGCCGTCTGTCTGTCTGTCTGTCTTTGTTCGTGTCTGTATGCGTGTGTGTCTGAGTGTGTGTCTGTTTGACTGAGTGCGTCTATGTGTCTGTTTGTCTGTCCGTCTGTCCATGTGCGTGTGCATTTCCCCCAGAAGCAGCGCGTCGGGGGTCCAACCAACTCACGTCCGTCTGCACCATCTGACAGCGCTGTGCTCGGATGCGCGTGACGAAGCCGAACACGTCCACCTTCCGCTCCGAGGTCATCATGTCCAGCATGGCGTCGATCACGATGAAGGTGCCGGTGCGGCCCACGCCGGCGCTGCAGTGCACCACGATGGCGCCGGCGTACTGCGGGTTGCAGTTCTTCACCTTCTTCAGGAACTTGAGCATGCCGATGGGCGTGAAGGGCACGCCAAAGTCGGGCCAGCTGGTGAAGTGGAACTGGGTGACCAGCCGCTGGGGCTTCTTGCCCGACAGGTCGCCCACCTAGAGGGACGGACAGACAGAGAGAGAGAAAGATGTCAAGAGAAGAAGAGCCTTTCGAGCCGGGGTTCAGGGGTCATGCGTTTGGTTGAAGACACCGAAGGTAGACATTATCGAACAAGGAGAAAATGACGACAAAAGAAATATAAGTCCAAAAGAGTAATAAGTAATGATAGTAATTAATGTGCATTAGTGCTATTTTTATTCCACTAAATGAGTGACTTTGTTCACATTTATTTTTATATTCATGCTATAGTAGAACAACTGTAGCCATCCTGTTTTAACAAAAAAACAACCATGTGCCCTTCCTGTTGAGCCCCAGTAGAACGGTACCTGTTGGATGCAGAACTTGCGGATGGTGTAATCCACGAGGACCATCACGTCTTCCACAGAGACGCGGATGTTCCCGTAGGTCCAACAGCCCTGGTCCGGCCAGTACTGGGCGCATTTACACTGGGGAAAGAGAGGCAGTGCTGTGAATACACACTCACTGCGACCCCTCAGCTCTGATCTACCAATCACCTGGCACTCTGCCAGCTGATCAGGTGACACCCAAACACATACATAAGAAGATCATCTTGTGGCACAATGAGGACACAGAATTAAAAAGCCTATTTCCCAAATTCATCAATAAAGCTAATGGGCAAGATGATGTCATACAAAACGTGCAACACAGAGGTACCTGAAACCTATCGTGTCATTCCCCATATTGCCTACCTCTTTCCTCTCCTTGAGATTTGTAACCATGACGATGGTGGCTGTGTTCTGTTCCCAGATCATTCTCCAGAAGTCGTTCAACGTTTCTTCCTTTGGCCCTGAGAGGACAGAAAAAGAAATGCACAGAAACAAGAATTAAACCTACAGATTTAAAACTGGACCTATTTTTATCTTTTTTAAAAAAATTTACCTTGGGCTCCAATAAACTTGTTCTTCTCTTGGTAACCCTATAAAACAAACAGAATAAAGAATATATAATAATACAGATTAGAGACGAAAGGTCTGTTCTAACTCAAAACAAACAAAATAGCAACAAAAAAAAAAATCTTCATACTAACGTTTACAAAAGAGGCGTTGATAAAGTCAGAATCGGGGACTCCCTCCAAAGATGAGAGGTGGACCCTTGAATGGTCATCTGAAATGGCAGGGACACAAATCAAGGAAAATAAGTAAAAAAAATAGCAAATAGGATTTACAATGTGGACCATTGAATGGTCATCAGAAATGGCAGGGACACACACATTAAGGAAGATAAGTAAAATTAAAGAGCAAATACATATACATTTTGTCAGGAATACCATGCAAGACATGCAAGAATAAACAATACCACCAAGGACGAAGGTGTGATGCTTATTACTGTTTATGTTGTGCTTCTGGATCTATTTCCATTCAATTATTGGAGTGCAGTTTAGTTTTAGAGCTAATAAATCAGTTTCATCTAAGAAGAATCTCTGCAGGGTATAGATGCATTGTACATAGTTTATTTGCATAACTAGGTGGAAAAACATTGAGCTTTGTGTGGTCGTACTGGGGGTCACTCACATGGCAGGATGTTGACGTATCTGTTCTTCTCCTTATTCTCTTCCTTGGAGGCAGCGTCACACGACGGCTGGATAGGGCACACTGGTAGCGACTGAACGAGACAAAACAAAACAGCAGAGACATTTCAAAATCAAATTTCATTTCATCACTCACAAGCTTCTTGTACGCTCCTTGTGGAGTTCACCCTGGATTAGCACGACTGATGACCGCACGACTGTGTTGATTGCATCACGCAGCCCAGTAGGATATCAGACACACAACCACCTTCCCTCCCAGTCTCTCCCTCAGCGGTATCTCATAAGTGATGTTTCGAGACTTGAGGTTCCATCCTATAAAAATGTGCGTAAAAAGGTTTAAAATAGTGGTTTGTTATTTCTAAACGTAGATAGTTCAATGTCCCCCTTGGAGGGATCTAGTCAGTTACTGATGGCATCCCATCATTTTGTGCTCTAGCTACGCCGATCTTGGGTTGGCTCATTTCATTATTGTCTGATTGCATTCTAACAGTGTCTGTCTGTCAGCAGAGGGTTGGGAAGGCAGACAATGAGATCCAAGGTGCAGGTGCAGTATGGTAGGGCGTTGGAAAGCTATGACAACTCATTTCTCATCAAAGGATTATGTGAGATATTTACCAGCACATTGCTTAATATGTCTGCTTCCTGTGGGGATACAGGTTTCACATCTATTTTGTCTGGGACTGATGTATATTGTGTGTGACTGAGTCATACATTAAATTCCTCCCTGAAGAGCTTGTTGTCGTCAGCCATTCGCCGGTTCATCTCTTCCTCCAGTTTATCGATAGGAAGGGGCGGGTACTTCCTGTTTGTACTGGGCGAGCGGGCCAATAGTGGCACACTCTGGAGCTCTGGAGGGAAAGAGATAGATAGGAGAGGAGGGGAGATCAGGAAGGAGAGGAGAGGAGCAAAGGAACAAAAAAGGGACAGAAAAAGGAGAAAGTAGTTAGAGCAAGGGAGAATTTAAGAGCACATGTTTACATTCCACTGTTCAAACAGGCCACCAGAGGTCACTGTTGTGCAACACCTCCATAAGAATGGGCTAACCAAAGAGTTAGGTAATCCCATTGAACAAAAGCCTCAGCCATCGGCCAGCCAGTGGAACAGATATTAGCAACGGGAGCGTGATCAATCCAGTCTTATCTGAATCAACTCAATGCGGCACGTTGGAACAGGCCGACTGATGTACACCAGCACAAACTCGTTGATATGACCCAAAATAAACAGAAACGAATGCCTGATTACACGGTCCGATATGCCGAGACACACACACACACACAAAGATCAATCACTGAAAGCACACGCAACCACATCTGCGTACACACACAGAAAGACGGATACCCACACTTATTGACTTACCCGTATCATCTGATCTACCATTGGTCAGTCTGAAGGAGTTGGAATGACTTCCTGCCTGCTTGTACTTCTTAAACCTGTCAATGATGAGACAAGCGTTTCAGCACACATCTACATCTGACACACACACACACACACACACACACACACACACACACACACACACACACACACACACACACACACACACACACACACACACACACACACACACACACACACACACACACACACACACACACACACACACACATTCGCCCCAGATTCACTGCAGAATGTCAGTTGGTTGTTGCCATAGTAACAGCTGCAACTTGGGGCCTCTCCACGGGCTTCTTGGCTCCATAAAAAAATCTAACAAGTGTTCCTTGGCTTCCCTGATTTTTATGTTATTTTCCCCATGATCAGAAATGTTACATTCCCTCAATGTAGTCCAGGCCACTTTGCTAAAACCAAGTCACATCCAACATGTTGTTGTCTGACCTGAGCATGTAGAGGATGATGATGATGAAGATGATGACCAGCAAGGAGGACACGGCCACCATGACGGCCATGATAGGCATCTCGTCCGTCTGGTTGTCTTCTTGGGCGATGGACAACAGAAAAGACACAAAAAGTTTGTTCTGCATGTACAGCACAGCAGGATGAGGGGGAGAAAAACAGACTAAGCAGCAAGAGACAGTTCCACAAAAGGAGTTAACCTGTACACTTTTGTTATGAAGAGGCAGATATACATACCCACTAAATGTTAACCCTTTAGCAGGAGCTAATACATATGGTCAAAATCCATCTAACAGCCATGCATTCTTATGCATGTGTGTTTTTATGTATTCATTAT
Organism: Melanogrammus aeglefinus; assembly: GCA_900291075.1. Taxonomy (NCBI): domain Eukaryota; kingdom Metazoa; phylum Chordata; class Actinopteri; order Gadiformes; family Gadidae; genus Melanogrammus; species Melanogrammus aeglefinus. The sequence continues at coordinate 289,613 of OLKM01000055.1, forward strand.
AATCATTGAACAGAAACAGAACGACAGTGCAGCCTGGTTTATTCTAACAACAACTGTTGGGATGTGGAGGGAGGGATTGAGGTTTGAGCTTTTTCTGCCCCATCCAACAAATGCATCCTTCATGTGAAGTGTTCAAGCATAAGGCAGAGCCAAGGTCTGGTGTAAATATTTCATTGGCCTTCGGAGGAGGACGTCTCGGCCTGGCCGGAGAGAGTGAGAGCTGTGGGAGAGCCCATCCAGTCGGCGTAAACCTTCACTTCAGAATGTGCAGTTACATCACTAGAGAGCTGTAGGGTCAACCTACAGCTCAAGTCTGGTTTTTACCTGGCAAGCGTCCACAGATGTAGACTGGACTGGGTTGTGGTGAGAGTATATGGGTTATTCAAAGTAGGGCTGAGGTTTGGGGTTATTTCCATTGTCAGTGGAAATACTTGGTCATAGAATGTCGGAGATAATGACAAATGGCCACTTCAAAATAGCATTGCCCAATGATACGTCTGTCATATGACAAACTGTAGCTCTGTAGCAAGGGAAAACAACGTTTTATAAAGTTTTGAAATAAATATTTCCTTTTCTGAAGTTATAAGCAATTTATTAAATAATAAATGATATAATAAATAACATTGAATATTTATGTGGATTTACTCATCTGTGAATTGACTAATTTCTTCAGCACTTGTTTGGAGAATAACTTTAAACAACAAAAAACAAACTAAAGCTAAAAAGAAAAACGCTTCAGTATTCAGTAATAGGGTATGTCATTAATGCCAGATATTTGTTTTTGCATGGTCAGGTTACTACTGCTATCAAAACATGCATTATTGATAAATAAAAAGTATATAATTTTTCTGTTTTGAAACATACTGGTTGCCCAGAGAGGGAATCATTTGACCTCATGTTCCACCATTAACTTTGTCGCAAATTTTGGAAGCTCTTCCGCTATGCTGTGAATGTTGATGCATCATTCCCATAGTTATTCTGGCACTTTCCTGCAGACAATGAATACATTTAGGAGTGCATCATCACAATAGCCTATGTATGGACATCATGTGAGTGCAACATGCCACTGATTGCGCAAATTCCAGCTACAAGTTCTCGCAGGTTGGACTAGAGACCACATATAGATTATCAGGAGGGAGGGGGGGGGGGGGGTAAAGCAGAACAAAAAAATACAATACAAAATACAAAAAAATTATAATCAAAATACACATATTCAAGTTATACAGCCAAAATATGGCCCCGCAGTTACATCTGCCACCCTTTCCAACTAGCAAGACCAGACCCCTTTCATTCATCAAATCCCCTTTAAAATCCAATCAAATAGCAGGAAACATTGGGGGTTGGCGGTGTAATAAATGGGGTGTAAAAGGTGGTTTCAAGTGAAGCCACGCTTAAGAAAATAGTGATACTGCTTAGCGCAGGGGGAATTTTCCAGAAAACCATGAAGCCATGCTTTTTGGGTCCAAAAAATAAATTGCGGCAATATGGATCACTGTTTGGATTATGTATCAGCATGACCATCATGTATATGATTTTAATCAATCAGTACATTTTCTAAGCCTCCAATATTGTGGGAAAAAAAAAAAAGGAGAAAAGGGCAGGCATGCCTATTCAAATTATTAAGACACCACCACTCAAAAACCATAACCCACTGAATCATGCCCAGACACCAAAAACATTGAAGCTGTCTCACCTGGATCCCGGCCATCTGTAGAAGGACGCAAGATGGTGTTTACTTATGGTGCATCCAACAGCAACTACAGCCTCCCCCACTGTCAGGTTGTGGATAACAAGCGGCTGACTCAGTCCACGCAGACAAACTCACCTGGCGGTACCACGCGGAAGTCCCCGTCCCCGCTCGACCCCGTGGCCGTCTCCGTTGCCACGGGGTCGTCGGTGACATCGTCCGAGATCGTCTGCGGAGGAGTGACGTCCGGCGTCCCCGTCGCTGCGGTCCCGTTGTCCCGTCCTCCGTCTTCTACTGGCTCCGTGCCGTTGGGCGCCAGCGGGGGCGGCTGGGTGGCTGAAGGTCCGCCGGGGCCGTCTGTTGGGGCCTGAGGCTGTGGCAGGGGAGGGGCCGGTTGGGGCTCCACTGAGGGCGCGGCCTGACCCCCGCTCATCTTGGGCCGCCGCTGTCGTCGTAGGCGTCGTCTCCGGGGCAACGATGGGGGGGACGACAGTGGGCGGGTCTGTCAGGGCAGGGGTGGGCGCAGCTGTGGAGTTGAGTAACGGGGCCACGGGGAGCGCAGTGGGCGGGGCAGTGATGACACCCACAAGACCTGGAGAGAGGAGGGAAGGACGGGGGTGGTAGGGCTGCTGCTACGGCGACTACAACGTTGTGATAACGAGAATCAGATAAGCATCAGTTCCATCAGGCATCAGAAAATGATGTTCAATCCACGTCTATATAATGTGAATTCAGTCTGGACTTCCTTTTATTCCGTTGAGACGATTTGATGGGTGGAGCGTATTTTCCCTCCTGGCTACATAGCTAAGCGGGTGAGCGATTATGGTACACTAGTGTTATGGTAACGGTGCCGCTGAACTAAGCTACGGTGTTTTAAACGTTGAGGAAGTGCAAACAACCCAAACAGCAAGGGGGGGATTCAGACCACACCCCTATAATGCTTTAGGGGTGTCTTTCCACGACTGAGTTCATTAGCTGACTTTGAGATTCATATTCATTTACTATTTGAGGGTAAGACATATTCTGATATGCTATGGTCATCGTAAGTTGATAGCTTCTGCTCCAGCACTTTAATTCATATAACACCGCTAAAATGTAAAAGTACAGAACATGGAAAATGGTGAGTCATTCTGAGGTACCTGTGGTGAGGGGGGGGTCCTGCACTGAAGCCCCTAGGGCCAGGCCGAGCAGAAGGAGCAGGGGACACACACCCATTCTGCCCTACACACACACACACACACACACACACACACACACACACACACACACACACACACACACACACACACACACACACACACACACACACACACACACACACACACACACACAAACGGGACCATGAGTCAAAGAGAACATCCCATCACAATGACATCTTAACCAGAGCCTTGTGACCTGAAAACTAAACTGAACCACTGTTGGGACAGGAGGAGCCACTGGCCCCTCTGACGCTGGAGCAGAATCCAACATGCTTATCATGTCAAGAGGAAGAGATGTGTCTAAATCTTGTTTTGAAACCACAACGGAGTACTCACACACTAATGGGTGTGTTCACAAAAGAGATCCCCTTACCTTGAGGAGCGGAGTTGGCATCAATTACTCATTCGCACAGCATGGTCCTGAATCAGGAGGAAAGGACAATGAATGTACAGCATATGGAACGACAACAATGCACTTCATCATGCACATCATGACGGCAGCATAGGCTTAGATTTCAACGGGGATTAAAGGGATACGTCCCCCTCAATATTATAACATGCGGATTCATTCATCCTCACCCATAAAACATAACCCTAATAGACACATTAATGTCTCTGACAGAGGCGTATCTTTATTTACTCCCAAACACACACAAATATCTGAAAGCAGTACAGAATACCGGAAAGCTTTACTGCATCCACACACGCAGAAATAGTATGTAGATAGAGCAGACTTAAGCAGTACATCATAATCTATTATCTATAATGAGCTCTACTAGTGCACAATAAAGGGTATCCTGCTCGGTCAATACAGCTATGAGTAGTTCAATACAGCCCAAAGCATAGATTCTGTGTCAAAAAGGCAGAGGCCTATGTGTAACTTCTGCAACCGATTGCTAATCGTAATAACACTGTGGCCAGCCCTCCCTAAATCACCACCGAGGCCTAACAGAATCAGTCCCCCCCCGACCGCAGGACTTGAATGGTTCCTCTGCTGAGTGCTGCCTATTCATGCAGAAGTGACTAGGCCCACTGTGAACCGCGACCAGAAGGAGGGAATGGAGCTGGGCAGTCTGTATCTGCCAGACTGACCGTTTTCTGCTCCAGTCACAGAAGCCCTAAAAGTTGTTGTCTCACTGAGTGAGCTGTGATAATCTCTGGGGCTAATCCAACGCTCTTGACCCAGCAATAATCCTGCATGTCTGGCCCTAAGGAAAAGGAGATGCATTGGGGGGGGGGGGGGGGGCCGCCACACACACACACACACACACACACACACACACACACACACACACACACACACACACACACACACACACACACACACACACACACACACACACACACACACACACACACACACAGGGATTACTACATCAGGGCCCTGCACAAATTGGGCGCTAAAGTCAATAGCGTTGCCAGTTCCTCTGTCTAGGCAAACTAAAAATCTGTGGACAAGCAGAGTTTTCACCAGAGCCTGTCCATTCCAGCACTTACATTCAAGCTGCACAATACCGTTTTCTATCTGGCCCTGATTGGAGCCTAAAACAGCGAATGAATGCTGAGTAATGCAGTCGTGCGTTATCCGCCCACTAAACAAAACGCTTGTCCTCCTTGGCTCCAACCAAACCTACAGCATTCACAATCATGGCATCTTTTGAGCTGAATATTTACTGTCATCAAACTGCTCTTCCCTCTTAATTTGGATCCTATTTGACTTCAAGTAGGGCGTCGGTAATGATCTGCAATAGGCTAAATAAAAGTGTGGCTTCTAAACTAGCCCGTGTGACCTTGCATAACAAAACATACCTGTTTTAGTCCACATGGCAATCTAATTAACCATGAACGTAACTGGCTGAAACAATCCATCTTGACACACTGCACACATTGTTTATATGTATAAACGAGACCAAAAAAGAAATAAAAAAATCACTGGCTTGATTGGGTTTTATCTTGATTCAATCCAGATTGCTTCCATAAGATTAACAACTATGGACAAAAAACACAATACGAGTTCAAAAATTGAGCAACATAATACATTGGGTGACCAAACAGCTTTCTTCACACTCAGTAAACCGATATGGAGTCAGCTCAAAACACGTCAGGGATCCGTTGTTAGCGGCGCATCCCTCGCTCATCGACCTCCCACCTAATTAGAGGGAGTGACTCAGCTGGAACGGGGCTCTGGGGCCACAGGTAGCGACTGAATGGGGCACCTGCCTTCTGCCCGCGTTAAATATAGTCAGCGCCATAGTCAGTGCATGTCAACAGCATCTAATCATTGTCAAGCTTTTATTAATGATCTTTTTTTTCCTGAATGGAATGTGAATAATTGTCAAGTGTCTCACACACAGAGAGACAGAGAGAGACAGAGAGAGAGACAGAGACAGACAGAGAGAGAGAGACAGAGAGAGAGAGAGACATTCAAATAAATCAAAGCATTCACTTAGTAACGTTTTCCCCCAAACTCTCCATCATGCTACCGCTACCATCTAACAATCAACAAAGGTCATTCAAGCATGGCTGCATGTTCCAAATTTGTCATTATATTTAAAGCTATATAAAGCATACTGTTATCGTAATAGAATAACCAACTTTTAAATCTAATTAAATATTCACAGCTTTGTGATGGCCATTCATGAAATGTTATTTATACATCTGGAAAAACATATAAGGCTCCATTAGAAGTTACTTTTATACTAAACATGCCTTTCGTAAACCCCGACTCATATTTCAGCATCTTTTGTTGAAATCCGTAAAGACCTACTCTTTCAGAAGAGAACTAAGTATAAAAGTTCCTTTCATGTGCCTCATTGATTTTATCTCACAACCTGCACCATCGGTTTCAAATCATAATGCACAATTAAAGTCGTACTATGCAATCCATATTTCCATGTAGCATACTCTTCCCTTCTGTTTTGTCACAGAGCTGAATAAACATCCTCACTGGCATCAACATTATCCTATCCCCTTTCGAGGAAAGATACTTGTAGCATGTTAGCTTCAATTTTCATTACCCTCTTGAAGCACTAAAACTGAAAAAAAAGGTTGAGCCCGAAACAATGGGAGTTGTGCTGTGCACCTATGACATAGTGATTCACAGTGAATCACCTAGGCAGGCCCTTTAGAGCAGCCAGGCAGCTTCAGGAATTCTATGGCATAAGTGTAATGCCGAAACAATTAACTGACTCATTAACTGCTGAATTATTAGAGGCAAAACCACGGTTAAACAAAATAACAAACTCCAAATAAAAAAGTGGTTAAAAGGGGGTAAAAAAAAGCTTACATTTTAAACAGATAATTCTAAAACATTGTACATGTTGATAGTTCATAAGCACACATTAACTTTTAACCTTTTCTTAAGCTTGTCCACTATGCAACATATTTGGCCGTAGAAATTGGAGATTCCACCATCAAAGTTATATAGAAGTATGCGTCTACGAAACAAATACATTGAGTAGCTATATTACAATTCTACCATGTAAACATTAAATCTGGTAGTAAGGAACTGTGTAGTTCAAGATCCAGCGAAACCCCCATGAATAGGAAAAACACTCCCAAGGAAGGCCAGAAATGCATGTGAAGAGAGAAGAAACAACTTAGTGCTTTTGCAGCCACCCATATTTATAATCACAGCACTTCCAAAATTCTAACTCCTGCTATAATTCTTACAATGACTGTAAAATCTCTGAGGCCTCTAGGCCTAATAATTATAATTTCTAATTCCATGCCTGAACCTTAGGGTCTATAAACGAATATCTAAACAAAACCCCAATCCCTCTAGAAATGGCCACCCATTGACAATCTTTCATAGCCTCCAGGGATTCAGCTGGATCCAGGAAAGAGTCTGGGGTCATATTACAATAGATAACCCATATTATATGTTGCGATGCTGCAAACGCAGCGTTGCCTTTCATCATGAATGCAGATTACCTTAATAATAGAAGTAGGATCCAATACAGGCACAGAAACAAATACAAAAGTAGTTTACAATATAGACCTATCTAAGCTGTAATTAAATCGTAGAAGACAGTTATAATAATAAATAACAATAATAATTATGTGATTCGATAACTTAATCGTATTTTAAACCATTTACTTTGACAATCAAATATTCACCATCCATTTCTCTCAATACTTAAAGTGTATGTTAAACTTCATACTGTAATCACTGTTGCATCTGTAGATCTGCCTCTTGCCGTTTCATTCTTAAACACAACAAAGGATTCTCTTGTGAAATGAATGTTATTTATATGATGCTATGGCCCAACACCACACACACACACACACACACACACACACACACCACACACACACACACACAACACACACACACAACACACACACACACACACACACACACACACACACACACACACACACACACACACACACACACACACACACGGCTCATTTTGAAACCTTGACACATTGGCTGCAAGCACACACTACAGGGTTTAACTTCATAATCACCGCAGTTCCCCTGCTTGGTTGCACTACGCGAGTGCCCCCTGACAACTACTAGGATGAGCACAGAGCAGAGCCAGCATGACCTCAAACCGACCAGAAATGGTATAACATTGGTGATTGAGCAAGGATAGTTGTGTGTTGGTTTTTTTTCTTCTTACTGCGCACCTTGCAGCAGTGGATAATGGGAGTCTGTCCTTATCCGTGGCACATTAATACAGTTCCTATGTCTCTGTGGGGAGGGGCCCGTCGGTCCAGGGGAGACAGCATTACGGTGAATGCTTCTCTTCATCGCGAGGCTGGTGTAGGCCTAAATCCAGAGCCGCCAGGGCTCTATGCTCTGACACAGACCGCAGATTATATGTCCCCAACGCCACACGGGGCAGCCACAAGCCTCTGGACTTCCCTCTCTAACGGCCCGCTACACTCTGCTGGTGTGGTTTGTCTTCCTGCTGGTTTTCATTTATGGGCTGTTGGGTTGATGAAAAGACGTGCAGCACATGCTGGGAATTAGCATTGTGGCTAATCGCACGGGTACGGCCGACCGCGCTGCCCGTTCACCATACTGGTGGTGGTAGGGTTCAATCAGAGAGGTGTTGAACTCTGCCCACTCTTGGCAGGGAGACACTCTGTGTGTGTGTGTGTGTGTGTGTGCGTGCATGTGTATGTGTCCCGCTGAGTAACCCAGGGGACGACCAGGGCTGGGGCCACATCAGATGGAGAGAGGATGTGGAGCCGCTTGTAGTGGCCTCCCCACACAAGCCTCTCTCTCTCTCTCTCCGCCCTCCATGCAGGGTGCAAGGCCACCAATGCGACAGCATAGTATGCTTTGCTTTCCCATATTTTCCCACATAGTACGTTTTCCCTTGCAGCACCACGTATGGCTCCCTAATAAAAATGTAAATTTGAACTAGCAAATGTCACTAGCACATTAAACATAAGAGGAAAAACTATTATTGACAGTAGCGCCACACTATTAATGTGCGGTTAATGATGCTTGGTTCTTCCAATTGAGATGAAAACTGAGCTTTTAAATATGTGATTGCCCTCAACTCCTTTTTGAGCACGATAAAGCCTTTCAAATATAATATTCAACAGATTCCATTCACCTAGACTAGGTTTTTTCTCATGTCTTTGAAATCATAAAAGGATAAACAAGGTCTGCAATTATCTTTCCTTTACATATTCCCAGAAACAAATAGCCCAGCCTTATCTCAGATGATTTATTCATGTGTACTATACTAAAGCTGGTTGATTAATATTACACTCCCAATTTAGAGTGGTCATTATAGCAAATGTTGTGAATTAATCTTAGAAAATAATTTGTTTGCATCCTGGTCAGTCATTGGTAATGTTTACAAACACTAAATGTACATTCCCTCTTTTACTCAAAGCTGCCTACCTTCACTGTATTTTCCCATATGCAGTTTCCTCCTTTTATTTAAAACTGAGGTCCACCTCATACGGCATAACCATTGACCCACAAATAAGCATATAACAATTAAATATTTATGAGTTAACGATAAAACATTGCCGTACAGTATCTGATTGGTTTAAAGTCCACCAGTGCTAAAAGAAAGTGAAATATAGCTAAGAATTTGCTTACCATCCTGGGGAATTCACCACTGTAACTGAGGACATAAATAGGCCAACACCTTTAGGCAATTCTGCATAACCTCATAGTATTACCATGTACACCCTAATAGACATTGAATCAGTGTTCATTTGTTATGAAACATGTATATCTATAGGTAGAAACGAAAATAGATATACTGCCCCTCCCAAGGGCCAACAGAATATATTGTCGGTGGCCTTAAAATTGTGAAATATCCCTCAGCAGGAGTTATTTTAGACTCCAATGTTGCAGTTTTCCAGAAAGGCATTAGAAGCTCTGTTTATTTGAAAACGTAAGTCAATTGCTAAATGCACAACACAAGAACATCAAAACAACTTCAAAACGGCCATCCATAAATAGTTCCTAGATCCAAAAATAGGTTGGAATACATCGTTCCGAGTAAGATAAGACGATTAGGCCTGCTGCCTTTTTGACTGATATTGCAATAGCAATGTTTTGGAGTCAATCTGCTTAACTAAGTCGATTTGCATTTTGCTCAGCGATTCCCAGCCAACATTAATATGGGTGGAGGACATACAACTTTTGAGGGGAGGTAACGTGTGCAGACCTGACCACCGAAGGTAGGCCTGCTGGCAGGCTTTGACAGGATGACTAAACACCCCCACGTAACAAGGTTGAGCTTTGCACGTGGAGGATCTTGACTCCTAAGAAGAGGACCTCACGGAAGATGAATCCCAGATCGAGACAGAGATGCGGTAAATAGGCCTACTTGCCAACCGCTTGAGGCTAACGATAGGCTAGGATTGAAGCAGCAGTTGATCCCTGATGTGACACGCTGCATCCTGGTTCTGGAATGACATCATGTCATCAAACTGCTGCAATTGATCCAGCTCACCTTTAGTTTGAATCATGTGATGAATCATCAGCCATTAGTATCTTCTGCCCTTCAGCAAAGAACATCATTATCAAAAAATCGGTGTACCAATTAAAGCAAACGACCAAATAAGACTAGGCTAGTATACACAACTACTGCGCCAGGTTCTCTGACAGCAAGAAGAGTCTCAAAACTCACGAGATAGTGTGCTTGGTTACATTCTCAGTTTTGGTAGTATAAAGGCAGGTTGAGGATAAGAAGTGTCCTTGTATAGAGGAGTAGATATGGGCTACTTTCTTTAAAGGATCACTATTAAGAAAACTCTTAACCTGCTGGGATTTGGTCGGAAGATGTTATAGCGATCCCGTATTCCTGGCCTGGTTCTCATGAAGACCCCAGTTACTCCACCCACCCCGGGTCGCTCCACACCCTCTCAAAACATGTAACAACAAAGCATCGGCTGATAAAAGTGCATTTCCCAGGGTGACCGAAACCACAAGACTTTGATTCGTTCAATGGAATAATGGGATATAGGATATCCCAAACATGGGATATTGGAAAAAACGCACGATGTTCAGTTGAGATATTCCCGACTTAAATGTTCTAATATATCTCATCTATCCCCCTGTACTGGAGAATCCCCTTCGCCAAAATGTCCCTCCCTGCCTCCCAGCCACTTCTACAATGTTCATGTTGTTTCAATCAGGGTAGAGTTCCCCCGTGATTTACCATTCACAAAGTTGACTGGCTCTCGGGAGATCCGACCCATCATATAACCTCATTAAACCGTAAAAAGAAGCACTTTGTAAACGGAAACGAGATTGTAGCGTACCGTAGTGGGACAGAAGACCGTCTAATGGGCACAATCATGCTCTCCGATTATTCGGCCCGCAGAAGTAACACGGTATGAAAACTTGACTTGGCTTCCAGGACTCCTCTAGATCTGCACTGGAAACACAGTCAGTTCTTCATAGAGCTATAGGGACGAAGTACTGGGATCCGATGTTTCTCCAGAACCAAACATGCCGTAGTCCCCATGTAATGTAATGTGTGAAAAGCGTGCGCAACAAAAACAAACTCACCCCAACTTCAGTACAGGCCAAGGGGAAACGTTGGAGATGAGGTGATGCGTTGAAATAGTCTATTTTGTATTTCCACGTTTTCAACCCCGGCCCCCAGTCTCCACACCCCAGGATCAGAGTGTGTGAGCGGGGTGGGTAGGGGGGGACGACCTGTGATATAGGAATGATCTGGTGCTCGTACTTCCAATCCGAGGAGCCACTATTCTGTTTATTTTAACATGCTAGGGCGGCCCCCTGAAATTCCCAACTCGATCCCAAAGGCGTACTACAGATGGTAGTTTCTTCGTCTTACGTATTATACGAGGAAAAAAATGGAACAACAGCGTTTATCCTCAGTATCCGGGCGCGTCAGACGATCATTCTAGTCCGCCATGTTGTATGTCTGCATTGGAAGAATGGGAAGCAAGCAACACATTCCCTGGCCAGGCCCCAGCGCCAAGTTTTTGATCCGTAGTATGGTGCGACGTCTGCTGGCCATTGGCGAGAGTGCCAGATAATTCTAGTCAATGTGCCACTGTTTACTGCAATGGTCTGTGCTATTATGAATGGGTCAGTTTCTGCTTTCATGTCCGGTAAGAAAATAACTATATACCTAAACACAAAGCAGTTGAACCGCATAGATTATTGGGAGTCTGTGTTTTTTTCTTCAGTGATATCCATCTCTAATAAATACAACATATTATTCTTGACAATAGAAAGGGAAGTTATTCATTTGTCTGTTTTAGTCTTGTTATATTATAGAACTAATATTTAGAACATATCTTATTTTCCTTCAGTTCTCAAAAGAAGCAAGCAGATCGTGTTTAAAATGTTTAATGAATAAATAATACATGACACATTATGCATATTTCTTGATATTTGACCCAAGCATCAAAGCCTTATGTTGCATTTACAAAGAGCTAGAACATAACAGAACCCGTGTTACATAGGCTATACATTTCATTTAGCTGGATGTCTTGAATGCAGATACCAACATCACCATAGTCATTGCTTAATATTTGACCTGTACTCTCTTAAAGTAAGTCATTGTTTTGGGATATACCTCTACTTAAGTTTCATGGTCCACAAATAAACGTGTGTGCGTGTTTTCGGCGGAAAGTCTTCTTCTGTATTCAGAATACTCAGACGGCCATGTTAGCGATGACGGCCCGGGTGAACTCGTCACTGGAAGCGTAGCCTCCGAGGTCGCCTGTACGCACCTGTTGTAAAACACAAGAACCATGTGTTACAAACACACATGCACACAAACAGCTGCGCAACACTTGTCCTCACATTCTAAAATACTCCCTTTAATATGGCTGTACAATTAAAGCAGTTCATCAGTGCTGAAGACAGATGCACGTGTATGTATATCCATTGCAAATAGACAGTGGTCTATAGACATTCCCGTGCAGTGTCGCCAAGACAGTTTGCTGCATAGCAGCAGATCTCAGGTCAGTTGAACCGTTGCGACCATTATACAGTGATTAATGGTCAGTAAAGCACATTATAACATCATTCACTATAACAGTAAAAAAACAACAATGTAGCTATTAGTCAAGCAGTTTGTTCCAGTCTGGTTTATTATTGCATGGAAACATTTCGTCAGTTTTATTTTGGGCCACGTACCAGTCTAAAACCCAACTATAACGTCTTAGCTTTGAACCCGAGCATTCTTGTTTGAAACATGTAGGCTACGACATCTCTACGAAAAATGTATGCAATCAAGAGTAGGAATGAATGTTGAATTAGTATGTTAATTTGTAAAACAAAAATTCAGCAGCCAAAATGATTGTTTTCAAAATTGGGTAGGTACATATGTACATCGATAACATATATGCCAAAAATTATAACTTGGATCGTTAAAGGTTCAGTGTTATTCACTTTACCAGGAATGTATTTTTGCTAAATAAAATAAATGCTTTCCATTTGTTAATTCGGCAAACTTTTTCCCACTGATTTTCCAGGTTACACTTTAAGATTAAAGTTATGGCTAATACTTTCCATCAGAAGCATTGTGAAAGGTTTCACTGGACCAAATAATTTGTCCTTTGGATGAGTTTTTGGGATAATCACTCATGGTCAAAGATAAATGTGCTTATTTCCACCATGGATTTGTTATATCTCAACCCCATATTTAAAGAAATCAAACTTTCTGTGGCATGCTTAGAGGAACCTTTGACAGCTAAAGTAAAATGAGATCCCAGAATGCATTGTTGTGAGTTTAATCTGCTGTGGAAAAAGACCTGGGCCCAGTTTGAAAAAAAAATGTAATCTGGATAAAATTGATCGGGATTTGGAAATCCAATGTTTTGCTATCCTACTTTTATGACCGTTTTTAAATGAACATTGGATCGGATCAATGTGATCCAAATACGAACTTTAAGGATAACCAACTGAATCCAATCTTCTGATGGGATCAGGATAATCCTGTTTTTTTGGATCAAATTGATCCCTAACCGAGTTCAAAGTTTTGAAAAACCCAAAAGGGCAGGCTTGACCAGATCAAATGCAAAATGGGATTACATGATCTGATTTTATTTCTGAATCCCTCTTTTGCTTTGAAGAAAACATTTTTTGATCCAATCCGTGATCCGAAATCCCACTGGATTACTTTTGAAAAACTGGGCCAAAGAAAAAGAGAAAATAAGTATCAACCTGTATACAAATAACACTGTGATGGAATATTTCAACAATGAAGTAACAAATGCGGACAGAAAAACATTTACAAATTATAAAAATAAAGTCAATAGTAACAAATCATTTGCGATCAATCTTTTGAGACACAGTTGAGCACTAGATTTCATTCAGGAGAAAGCTAATGAAATGTAAATGAACTATCACTATAAAGAAAAAAACCATAATATTCTGTGAGTGTTAGACAACACACAGGCAGCAGATGTTTTTCCTAATCCAATAACAAACCATTAAACAGGGAGTTGGAGTCATTTGTTTTACAGTTAATGTTTTACCGCCATACACGTTTTAACATTCTGGTAGAATGTTCACTCAAACATTTAACATAAAAAGGGGGTGAGAGCACATCGGGTGTGAAGCATTTCAGTAGCGAGGACGGAAACGCAGGTTATCCACTACGGCATGCACAAAGTCCCCAGTGGTGCAATAACCGCCAAGGTCCCTCGTCCTCACCTGAGACAGCAACACACACACAGACACACACACACACACACGCACACAGGTTCGAGGAAGGGAGAGTAGAGGAGAGGGGAAAAGGTAGGGCACTTCAAACAACTTGCAGGCAGAATCTCTCTCTTGCTCCTAATCTATTTTTACAGTCCATTGGGCAAATTTTACCCATATATCAATATGAATGGGTATTTTATTTATATTGGAATAACAGCATTTTAAACTTTAATGCTGAGGCTGACTGGAGTGATTCTAAAATGTTATCATTGCTGATTTACATTTAACTTAAGCCCTTTAGGTGTGGGTCCACACGCGTCATGTCCTATCCAGATGAAGAAAAGGGACTTAGGGCCTGATACTGATTTTAGTCACTTCCGTTATTGAAAAAAATGTCTCCTCATGACTAGAGATAAGCTTACTTCCCGGCTCAATATATAAATGTCTCATGCCTTTTCCATTATATTTTGCTGTAGCACCAGGCTATTGCAAAAATGAAATGTCCACAATGTTTTGTTTAGTATTTAGTAGTAGACAGTTTGACAGTTGGTTAATGGATTAGGTATTGACAGGTAAACGGAGCATACAAAAAAAAACAGCCGGGTTCCGAGACAACGGGCATTCACATCATCATGCGCGTGACATGCATGTTGCAGATGGATGAGTGATCTCAGCTCCGTCTCATTTCATTTGATGGAAATTAATTTGAATGAATGATTTTTACATTCCCTTATTATGGGTAGGAAAAAAGGATCTTAGCAGGGTGTAACACAATCAGTTAATCTCAGCATAGCAAAGTAAGGGGCGATGGCATATCTTCATACAAAGTATCTGTAAAAAGTATTATATTGTGAGTGTTTGTACTGCTATCTAATGTTTAATATGGGCAATAAAGTTAGAAAATTGAAAATCTATATATATATATATATATATATATATATATATATATATATATATATATATATAATAAAATTGTATTATATTTTATCCATATTGCCTATGTCCACATCCCATCTTCACTTAAGTTATGAAGATAAAAACAGTAAAAAAAAAAGTTGATTAGATGTTATGTTTCAGCAACGTTAGTAGTGACTGAAGATACTGAAAAAGAGTTAAGTTGATAAAGGAAAACGGAGTTCAGGTAAAGACTTTTTTAAAGGAAACAAAAACGTATTTGAAGGCGGCATTAGCGATGCGGGGACACAAGTGAAGTCTTCTGTGGTTCAGCAGTAAAATAAGTTATACAAACATGCCGTTAGTTAGGTTAAATCCAAACGGGATTCTTGTGTCTGGGACTATCGGTGCAAATATGATCAAAACTAATGGATCTATCAAAACATTCGTTCATCGGATTACTTTCAAACCAATGACCAATTTATATAGAAGACGAGGCAGAAGATGACGAGGCAGGGGAAGAAGAGGAGGAAGAAAGGTTTCCCAAGTCAGCTGTCGTGCTGCTGACAATTTCCAAATCCAATGTGCCAACCATACCAAAGCAGGAGGCAGACACTGTTCCTAGAGGTCATGCTGGTAGGGTTAGTTCATCAAGACATTGGCTCCGGTGCCAGAATGATCCGGCATAGATTAAAAGCCCACAAAGTCTTACCTTGCCCTGCTTGATGACCTTCTTCACAGCGTCCGACACCATCTGGGAGTGATATTCCAGACTGCAAGAAAAGGCAGTCCGTTAAGATTAAGCCATCTCGTACCTGTGGCTAATAAAGGGCTAACTTAAAAAGGCGGGCATGTTCAATGCCTGGATAGTCCCAGTGGGTAGGTCCTATGCTATGCGAGTGTTTTTTTGAACGTTGAAGTACAAAAAATTACTTACTTCAGGTGCTTGAGCATGTTGGCAGCGCTAAGCAGCATGGCGGTGGGGTTGGCGATGTTCCTGCCTACCGCCTGGGCGAAAGGGTGACGGGCACCCTGGCACAAAGACGAAGGAGGAGGATATGAGACAAGGACCTTCAACCAAAGTTTGAAACAATTGCAGGAGCTATAGCCAGCTCAGACTATTCATTGCTTGGGGTTCTCATATTGTTAATATGGAAATCATTGACCTTAATAATAATACCTTTGGATAAATATGCAAAGATATTAGATATCCCAATATCTTACTGACACAATATAATATGACACTGTCGGCAACTGAAAAGCATGAATATTCTGCTGAAAAGGCAACAACCCAAATTGTAACAAACAAAATAAGCAAAAACAAAGGGTGTTTGAAGCGAATGGACAATCTATTTACTTTACCATCCAAGCTACATTCAAGCTACATGGAGAAGACTAAATCCTGGGCCAAGCCATCATGTAATCAATGATCTGAGCTCTTGAAACTACTTTACAACAAAGCTAAATAACATTCAATTAAAAATGTCCAAAAACCTACGGTCTCAAAGACGGCATACTCTGCGCTGTAGCTCTCGCCGGGTACCACACCAGCCCCTCCTACCAGGCCTGCTGCCAGGTTGTCAATGATGTTACCGTACAGGTTAGGCATCACCAGCACATCAAACTGGTAGGGGTTCTGCACCAGCTGCAAAACATAACAACAACCCCCTAAATGTCACAATATGACTAGACAAATCCTTACTTCATCTATAAAAGAATGCATCATCAATATGGTATATCATAGAAAACGTAGCGTTGTTATAATTACATCTTGTAACCAGATGTAGTGCTGAACATACCTGCATGCAAGCGTTGTCAATGATGATGGTCTCATATTTGATTTTAGGATACAGTTCTGCAATTTCAGCACAGCACTGCAGAAAGAGGCCATCAGCTAATTTCCTGAAATGACATGATGTATGCACAACTTTAAATGTGCTCCCACTTTGTTCAAAGATGACTTGCTACTCATGGAAATGAGAATTCAATTAAAATATACTTGCATGATGTTGGCCTTGTGCACAGCCGTCACCTTGCTCCTTCCCTTCTTGGTGGCGTAGTCAAACGCAAACTTAGCGATCCGCCGAGACTTCACTCTGGTGATGATCTTCAGACACTCGATAACACCGGGGACACTCTAAATAGTACAAACAGATCATTTAAAAAAATAATAATAATAATAAAAAATCCCCCCTGGTTAAGGATTGATGAATGGAATCACATTTGCAGAGATAAATGCATGATATCGTCTATCGGTCAGCTCTTCTACCTCGTGTTCCAGGGAGCTGTACTCCCCCTCCGTCTGCTCACGGATGATAACCAGGTCCAGGTTGTTGTGGCGCGTGTTGTAGCCTGGCAGGCTGTTCACATGCACGACGTTGGCGAATAGGTCCAATTTACGACTAGACGTGGACAGAGGGGAGAGTTACCGGAACAGAACAGACCAACCAAAGACAGCATGAAGATAATAATGAACATAATCCCTCCCATCCACAACATAAGGCTACAATTACCGTAGTCTCATCTCATAGGAAGCAAGTTCTCCTTTGTACTCCATTGGTGTGTGGATTTTGCCTAGGAATACACAGAGAGGACCAGTGAGTATTTCATTAAAAGGCCAGGTTAACCAGGGGCTTTGACAAGGTGACACTAAATACTGACGGTGCACCGCCGCGCGGCAACCGCCCTGATAACCGCCTCGCTGCTGGAGGGTTCAGCGTGGCGGTGTGAAGGGCCAGGCGTTTTCAAAAGCGGTCGGGTGGCTGACGCCCTTCCCTCATTGAAATGAATGAGGCGGCGAGTTGACGCGCGGCGGTGGGAAACCAGCTTAAGGTCTAGTACAGAGATCTACTCTTTTGTTGACAATAGCTTGAGGGAATTATAGGAATGAAATAGAAACCCAATGAGAGTACATTTGATTGATACTTTTTAAACATGAAGGTAAGTGGAGGGCAGAAAACAACAAGGTACCTTTCATGGCCACCTTGTTGGTCTTCATGGAGGTCAGCACTTGCTCAAGCTTCTCCTCGCTGGCCATGTTCTGTACTTCACTCAGATGGAACTCCTCAAATTCCACTGGAACATCTCCTGCCTGAGGATTGAGATATGGTCAATTTTATTACAGCAACTTAAAATCAACTTAAAATTTGTTTTAAGTTATAATACCAAATCTAAACTTGGGTGAAAATAATACCTTGAAGACTTCTTTGACGGCGGTCATCAGCTCAGGTCCCACACCGTCACCTGGCACCATGGTGACCTTGAAGGTGGCATCAGCCCGAGCGGGGGATGTTTCTGGGGCACCAAGACCTGCGGATACACTAAGAGGTCTCAGGGGCATCTGCTGCCACCTGGGGCCAGCCAGACCCTGATGACAAGAAACAGGAGGACCGATTCAGTGTCAGACAAACCCTGGTATTTAGCATCCATCAGGTGTATAATACGTATATTTAAGTAGTATGTACAATTTCCTGTGTGTGTGTGTGTGTGTGTGTGTGTGTGTGTGTGTGTGTGTGTGTGTGTGTGTGTGTGTGTTCACAGCAAATATAAAGCATCTCGATTTTGCAGCCATTCATACCACCATTAAATCACCGTGGCTGTCACAAAAACCAGAAGCTGTTTAAAACCAGTAGACATATCAAAATCAGGGTGATTAATTCGGATAAACATAGATGAGGATAACATGATAGTTCAATCATTTAGCTAAACTGCTTCTACTGACTCGAACAAGACGCGAACTAGACAATAAGCCAATTAATAGCCGTTATATCACGTTATATCAAACAAATACAATTCCGTGGAAATAGGGTTAATTTGTTTGCTGTCATCTGCGTCACTTTTGACATGCTGTTAATTTCTCCCTCTTCAATAAGTAATTGTATGCTAGGGGCTCAGGAGTTAAACACTCGTGTATCCTGTCTTTTTCTTCTATATTTACCAGTATCGTCCTCCCACAATGGTAATCATATTAAGATAATCAATTCAGATGTCTTTACAACATAGATCATGCGTGTAAGCATCATGAAACACTCACCTTGACCAAAGTTAACAAACTCCCTCTCAAGGCGGCGGCCATCGTTACGGATAAATGCAGCAAGTGAAGGTGACGTGAGGAAGTATCTTCGTCGTTGGTGTATAACTCGAAATATCACGGTAAACATCCTACTATATCATCAGCGGCACATAGTGGAATGCATTGGTGTTGCACTTTAAAAAAAACAAAAAAAAAACTGGTAGTGTTTAGTGTGAGATTACTGATATGTGCAGAGCAACCCACAATTTTGCAAAACGCGGCAATCCTTCAACAAAAAGATCTATACAGTACTATTGAAATTAAAAAAAATCCAGCAAGTTTACAGATTGTTCCTAATTGATTAGATTAATTTAAAAAATGCATTTGTGGATGTGTGCTTTTCGTAACATTGGTAAATATAGTAAAGTATAGTGGTGGCCTAAAAGGGATTCATTCAAATATATTTTAAGCTAATATTAATGGCTGTACGTCTAGGGTTGGTGATATTATTGATGTCCACTCCAGAAATAACCATTGAAAAAATTCCCAGTTGTAATGAGATCTGCGCACATGCGCTCTGCCTCACAACTAGTTATGGATTCTGATTAATTTCCTTTATAAGGACCATAAGGACCTCTGTGATGGCGACAGAATATCTTCCAACTTCCAACAACCCCAAACACGCAGACGCGGTCTAGCCTACTCGATTCTGTCTTGAAATTCCCAGAAGTGATTGCTTCGGCAAAACTTTGGCAAACAAATAATCAAATAAAGAAAATACAGGTAGATTTGTTTTATTTCAAACCATGCACATTTTTTTAACATCTGAATAAGAAAGTTGGCTACAAAAAAATGTAGACCGATGTAAAAGTTAACTATGACTGCGATATAGAGACCCCGGCCATATCTCTAGTATAGATATTTTCTCTCTGATCGCGAGACCCCGTGGCCCCCCCGGCACCCGCCAGAACGCAAGACCGCTCAGTCCGCTGTCACACCAAATTTGTACCGGTTGCCAAATTTGTACCGGGTTACGTAATCCATTCCAAACCTGCCTAGCAACAGATGATCACGGACGATCGCGTTGAATGATGTAGGAAGGTTCGCGAACATTCTCAATATCGTTCATGGAGGGCGACAAGACAGATAACACTTATTTTACAAATTACATTTATTAGCGTTCCTACACTTTAAATACCCAGTTTACTAGCTAAATTCGATTAAACAATTAAATGCAATACAAATATAAAGTAAAAACAAGTGTTATCTAGCGATCCGTTATCTGTATTATGTTATTTCGTCTTTGGCAACATGAGCGGGAATGTTTTTTGAAACCTGCTTTATACACTCAGTTTACTAGCTAAATGCGATTAAACAATTAAATCCAATACAAATATAAAGTTAGGAACGCTAATAAATGTAATTAGGAACGCTTATAAATGTAATTTGTAGAATAAGTGTTATCTGTCTTGTCGCGCTCCATGAACGATATCGAGAATGTTCGCGAACCTTCCTACGTCATTCGACGCGATCTTCCGCGATCATCTGTTGCTAGGCAGGTTTGGAATGGATTACGTAACCCGGTACAAATTTGGCACTGTCACGTTAAAATTGTACCGGGGGCGAAAATTGTATCGGCCTACGTCATCGTTTGTTCACATCCTGACAACCTGCCCGGCGAAACGGGCGATCGCGTCAAATGACAAATGCTTTGCCCGCGTCAAATGACATTTGTCATTTGACGCGATCGCCCGTTTTGCGGGCAAATTTTTTTATTGTTTTGATTAAACAATTAAATACAATACAAATATAAAGTAAAAACAATTGTTAACGCTATCTATCATAATACAGATAGCGATCCGCTATCTGTATTATGTTATTTCGTCGTTTGGAAACATGTTTTCTGCATCGCGTCGTCTGTTGCCGGGCAGGTTGTCAGGATGTAAACAAATGATGACGTAGGCCGGTACAATTTTCGCCCCCGGTACAATTTTAACGTGACAGCACCCGGTACAAATTTGGTGTGACACCGCCACCGTATCAATCGGCTTTTGGTAAGTAGTTACCCAACAACCCCAGCGTATTCGGTTGCTAAGCGACATCAACATCATTGGCGAACTATTTCTCCTCTGATCAAGACTACCAATGGTAACAAATAGAAATTTACAAATTGTAAAAAGTCATACCTTACGAAGTTATTTTTTCGTTTTGGCAAGTAGTGTAATAAGCGGGATAACGCTTCAGGTCAAAGCAAGTCACCTCTGCTTCGCGTCGGTGTCCGGTTCGCCCTGTCTTGGCTTATTTTCCCAATAATGACCGGCGTTCTATACATAAAAATACCAAGGGGTTTAGACATTTGATTAACAGTGCAGAAGAAGAGTCAATATTAACTCTGTATGTGGAAGGGAAAATAGTGTTTTTTTGTAATTATAATATTATTGCTGCTGTATTTTCAGAGACCCCACAGATATTTGAGTTTGCTGCTTTCATGGGAGCCAGACCTCTCTCGCTTAGCTCCCACTGGCTTCCACCTCGAACCCTGCGGTCCCGGGTGGATGACGAACCATGAAAGAACGACAGATTGACGAGAAATTCAAATATTTGATTAATCTTGCATGACACATAAAGTACAAAGATAGCATGCATTTGCCATTTCACTGATATTGAATTGTATTATCGTACGCTCGCTCACTAATAGCCTCGTCCCTCTTCACCCAACCTATCAAATCTTAGGACGAAGGCAATTGGCGAATTAGAAGTAGGAGGTGTGGCGTGAGAGCGTAAGAAATGGGTAATTTGCGTGAGTATCAAGCTCAATAGGTGTGACATTATTCTGTTCTTATCAGAGTAAGTAGGCCGTACAATGATACGAGCGAGGCCCAGATGACTCGTTTTAGTATCAGAAGTGATCGTATAAAATAAGAAATAGCCTTATATATACAGTCAATGCAGGGAAAACGAAAGTCACCCCAGACTCGAGATCTGTTCCTGTTGTTTATCACATGATTAGCATATAAGGTTGTGTTTAACAAATATGATCAACTATGATTTAATGACAAAAATACAAAGCGTCTGAATTTAAGGATGATAAAGGGACATCGTCGATTTAATTTCTTAATTTCTTATTATGGCCCAATGGCCCATACGAGGTAAGGGGACACCTAACACATTGAAGTCCTTCTCCATAACAGAAGAATACGGCTAAATAGCACTTTGAAGTCATTGAGTTGATGCCAAGTGCGTTATAGAATAAGATGCATTATTATTATTATTATTATTATTATTATTATTATTATTATTATTATTATTATTATTATTATTATTATTATTATTATTATTATTATTATTACTACTAATAAATCGGGCTTATCAGGGATTTCCCCACATCCTATTCCTAGGCAGAGTGACGGTGATGTGTCGTATGTCCATGTTTGACTATTATGCACAGTTGGACATCACCGTGGTTAAAATAGAGACATATGAGGGAAACAACTCGTTCTGATGATGATCTGATCAGGAACAATTTACCATATCCTGTATATTTAATTCACGCAGACATCACCAGCAGGCAGCTGACAGCTGCCGCGTAGGAGCCGAGATGACTATATATGGTCATAGACAGGCATTCCGCGAGCTGCCCTCGCTTCCGTGTTTGTATGATCAGAGAGTCTGTCTGTAGCCGGGGTGTGTGCACTGGTTCATTCATCTGGAGGCCTAAACAAAAAAGCAATCGCGAAAATGTCATATGAGTCGAGTAAGTATTTATTATTTGTGATCTTACAGAATGTATATTGAAAGAAAGCACTGTTGTTTAACTTGGAGAATGGGGGACAATGAGCTTTCTAGGCAGCTAGCAGTTTTGCAGCTAACGTAACTAACCTCGCCCAATTTACTATTTGGGTATTTCGTGCAATAGAATGAAATCGGCCCTCCAAGATAGATAGTCGGTTCGTGTTTTGGAGATGTACGATTAAATATACCATTCCTGAATAGCAGAATCCCGCAGGATTTGGGCATTACCAATACCTAGCAATGGTATGTTATAGATCTGCCCATGTTTTCTTGGAGGCTACGTCCGCATTGTTATGACATGTCCATACCCATGTCCTCGCCGTGGCTTTATTGGCTTGGTCGTGTTTTTTTTTTCCCAGTATAGCAGCTGGAAAAAAATAAAGGCAATAAAACCCTTTACATTACTTTCCAAATGGTTCACTATACTATGTTTTATGTCTATTGCCATTGCTTATGTCTAAACGTGCCATTCTCTTCACCACCACCTTTTAGAACACACGTTTGCCAGTCTCCCGCAGATGGAGAGGGGAGTGTCCAAAGTACTTGGCAGAGATCCCAAAGGGAACAACTTTCTCTATGCCAATGGAAAGACTGTTATCATCAGGAACATTGATGTAATTCAATAGTTTATATTATCTGACCAACCATCTTCTGTTATCTTTCCACACCTACTGATGTGTAATGTATTTAATCTTCTACAGAATCCATCTATAGCAGACATCTACACAGAGCATGCCCAGCAAGTAACTGTCGCCTGCTATGCACCCAGTGGCTTTTACATCGCCTCTGGAGGTAATCTACCACCTAGCCGTTCACCTCACTCACCAATGTCAACAAATCCTATCATCAGAACTTTGCTCAGTAATTCTAGAACATTCTAAATCCGGGCAGATGTGTCTGGAAAGATCCGTATCTGGGACACCACCCAGAAGGAGCACCTGCTGAAGTACGAGTACCAACCGTTTTCCGGCAAGATCCGAGATATTGCCTGGACTGAGGACAGCAAGAGAATGGCTGTGGTGGGCGAGGGACGCGAGAAGTGAGTCAGTCAAGTGATTTGGGTTTTACTCAGACATGCGCGTGCAACCAAATGGGATGTGGTTGCCTTTTTCCATGATGTATTATTACAGCAAATGTGTAGCATGAACATTTAAACAACACCAAAGAAATAAGGCTGATCAAATGGGAGAGATTTGCTGATGGGGTATCTAACCTAACCCTAGCCCAAAGGGGTTAATTAGCTTTTGATTGTGTATGAATTGCTGGACATGACGACCAACATTGGATAAGCAACTGTCCCAGAGTCAAGCCTAAGTACATTTTTGGGGTGTGTGAGAGAAACAATTCACTGTAGGACGCTTTGGATTGACTGTACAACTAAATTGTAATAGCACAGTGTATATACATGGTTGGAGTGACATGTATTCCATTGAGGTTTTTTTTACCGTTCTTCCTCTCAGGTTTGGAGCGGTGTTCCTGTGGGACTCTGGGTCGTCAGTGGGTGAGCTGGCGGGACACAGTAAATCCATCAACTCTGTGGACCTCAAACCCTCTCGCCCCTACCGCCTCATCTCTGGCAGTGACGACATGACTGTGGCTTTCTCTGAGGGGCCTCCGTTCAGGTTCAAGTCCACATTAAAGGTGTTGACTCATATCTTAAAGGCGGAGAATGGTGTGTGCCAGTATAAACAAACTCCTGCTAAACAATCATAGGGAAATCGTGGATTACCCCCCTAGCTTTGGTGGTTTCTCTTGAGCCTCATGGTTACACATCTTTGTTTAGATTTATTTTATAAGGCTAGTTCAGCTGTTCGTTTTGATTGATTTAGTCTTCTCTGTTGTGTTGTGCTGTATTTTGTTTTGCATAAGGCATCCTGTTCTCCTGCAAAGGAGTGCACAGTAGAGGAATATAAATGCAGAGTAAATCTGTCTCTAGTGGCCTGATAGTCTAAGTGTTTACAGTACGAGACAGTTTAGCTTCAAGTGAAGAAGTAGGATTTTAAACATGGGAGCTCTCTTACATTGTAATTGATGGGAAATGGGAATGGCGACTCACATGTTTTGCACCTTCAAAATATTTATTTTATTTCTTCC
Source organism: Melanogrammus aeglefinus (assembly GCA_900291075.1). Taxonomy (NCBI): domain Eukaryota; kingdom Metazoa; phylum Chordata; class Actinopteri; order Gadiformes; family Gadidae; genus Melanogrammus; species Melanogrammus aeglefinus. The sequence goes on from OLKM01000055.1 coordinate 314,413, forward strand.
CATCTATCAGGACCACACCCGGTTTGTCAATTGTGTGCGATTCTCCCCTGATGGGAACCGTTTTGCCACTGCTGGAGCTGATGGGCTGGTAAGTACCCTGCTGCACTGATGTGCTGATGATGGTTTGCCCTACGCTTAACATTACAAGTGCCGTGGGGGGGGGGCATTGCCCTTTCATGACTTTTTCTAAATACGGTATGTTTGCTTTTAGATTACAAGCAGTTTAGTGACTTGTAGGCGGAACTTGACCTTTTCTCCAGCAGGAGTCACAAAAGTGCAGGTTTACCAAAAGACTAATTATTATATCTTGGGCAGACTAAACTATCAATTTGCAGTAATTACACTGGGATCCAATTTTTTTTTTTTTAATAATAATGAACTATGTTTTGTAGAATATTTGTTTTCATTTGCTTACCGGTACTTATGGTGATGCACATTAATCTCTAACCACAATTACCCTTTCCAGACTACAAATCCACAAATCATTTGCATAGATATACAGGCTATGAATGAAGCAACATTACTTATTGATAAATAAATCACACAAAGTTGTTTCTATCACATTACGATTCATTACAAAAATATTGGGGGTCGATCTTTAGCTGGGTCGTTCGCTCTTTTGAAGCTTTCCAAGGCAACACCAATTACTACTGGCAACAGCGATGCAAATAATATATTTTTCATATCTAATACAAAATGGGACGTATCCAAATGTCAACTGTGGTTTGTGTCCTCACAGATCCTCATCTTTGATGGAAAGACCGGCGAGAAAATCTGTGCACTTGGGGGAGAGAAAGCCCACAATGGAGGAGTTTACGCTGTAAGTGTCTTTTTAATTAATTCTGCCCAAGTACAATCTTCTCACTAGGGGTGGGAATCTCTTGGGAATCTCAAGATTTCGATTCGGATTATGAGATCTTCGATTCTAAAACGAAAAAAAAAAGACAAGACAAATCAGATTGACATACACACTGAAGATAAATAAAATAATTTTAAAATTACAAAAAAAAAAAAAAGGCTGAATGGCAATCGTGTCAAGACGGATCTAATTGGCCAATACACACTAAAGATAAATCAAATAATTTTAAAATTACTTAAAGTATCCCTCTCTGGCGAACAGAATGTTACAACAGACAAACAAAAAGCAAAATCTTTTTTTTTATTCAAATTATTAATTTGTCGGAATCGTTCTAGAGAGAATCACAATGCATCGAAGAGTCGATTATTTTTCCCACCCCTGCTTCTCACCTGAAGCTCAGACAGACCAAATGGCAAAACGCAAGGCAGGTTGAGCCTATGTTGTGCCAACATCCCTTTTGATGCCCAACTCTCACCTCTTTTTCCCAAACCCCTGCAAATAAACATAAACGTTGTGTAAGTCTTAGGGTTGGGTCCTCTAGCTGCCTGCACCATGTTATTTGTTGCGTGGTGACATGTCTGTTAACCTCACCGCCAGGTGTCCTGGAGCCCAGATAGCTCCCAGCTGATCTCCGCCTCGGGGGACAAGACGGTGAAGCTATGGGACGTCAGCACGGGTACGGCCGTCACTACCTTCAACATGGGCAATGATGTTATGGACCAGCAGCTGGGATGCCTGTGGCAGAAGGACCACCTCATCAGCATCTCCCTGTCGGGGAACATCAACTACCTGGACAAGAACAACCCAGACAAGCCCCTCCGCGTCATCAAGGTGTGTGTGTGTGTGTGTGTGTGTGTGTGTGTGTGTGTGTGTGTGTGTGTGTGTGTGTGTGTGTGTGTGTGTGTGTGTGTGTGTGTGTGTGTGTGTGTGTGTGTGTGTGTGTGTGTGTGTGTGTGTGTGTGTGTGTGTGTGTGTGTGTGTGTGTGTGTGTGTGTGTCCTATGATGCTCAAAGGACCATATTTGCTCACATTACTAAAAGCTCTTGGTTTAGTTTCTGTTGTGAATCTACTAAAGAATATAAGTCATCGTAATGTATTGTCAACTTATTTGTTCTGCAGGGTCACAGTAAGTCCGTCCATTGTGTGGCGGTTCACAAGATTGACGGGAAGTCAATCATCTTCTCTGCAAGTCACGATGGACACATCAATATCCTTTCATTTGTTCTCACTCATCTTCAGGGGCTGCCAAATGTTGAATCAATGTTGCTACATGGAAGTGGGGTATCTATTTGTATTCTATCGGCATAACTGATTGTACCTGAACACTATATTAGTGTTAGCCTCTTGAGACCATCCTGATATACACTTATGCCTTTTGTGCAGAAAAAGCAGATTCGTAAATTAAACATCTTCTCAGTATATTTTGGATAAAATAACTGTTGATTACTCGGTAGAGTGCTAAACTTTCATTGGGCGCTGCATCATCATTTATGTTCTTTAACACGTTGCACATTATTGGGATGCGGAAACTGGAGAGAATGACTGCCTTCAGGGGAAGGGCCACACCAACCAGGTGAACAAGATGGTGGTGGACCAGGCCGGCCAGCTGGTCAGCTGCGGCATGGACGACACTGTGCGCTTCACCGACACCCAAACCAAGGAATACAGGTACTATCGACACGCTAACTTCTGCTCACATTGTTCTTGGGTTCATCATTGTACCGATGGCTTTACCAGAATATTGGCAAATAATGTCTTTTATTTTTCAAGTGCCTCTGATGTGGTGAAGATGGACGCCCAGCCTAAGTGTGTGTCCATAGCACCAGGGGGCTTAACGCTGGTAGTTTGCATTGACCTGGTAAGCCCAGTTCAGACAGTGGCTTTAAATTCACCTCACTCGGTTCTCAAATCAACTTCCATAATGCTAGCACATCCATACTTTTCATTTTTTAAACCTATTATTAAAAGGTCAGTCTCATTGTTGCTGGTATTTATTGTAATGTTTTGGTTTATGAATTGAAATGTGGCCCATCTCTACTGCGAACAGGTCGTCTTGCTGAAGGACAAAAAGAAAGTTTTCACTCTGGAAAAGCTGGACTACGAGCCAGAAACCGGTGCGATGCATCCTGGGGGCACTACTGCAGCTGTCGGGGGCGCTGTGAGTGTAGACTTTGGGGGTGGTGAAGTTTGACCCTGCAGTAACCACAATGCGAATACCAATCCCTGTGTGTCTGCTTGCTCTGCCCAGGACGGCAAGGTGCGTCTGTACTCCGTCCAGGGCAACAGTCTGAAGGAAGAGGGCCGCACCCTGGAGGCCACGGGGCGGGTCACAGCCATGGCCTTCTCCCACGACGGAGCTCACCTGGCCGTCACCGACGAGAAGAAGGTTCTCCGCATCTTCACGGTGGCAGACGACTACGCGGTAAGCTAGCTCTTTGGTGACTTGCATGTCTAAATTGTAAATTGTTTTATGCTCGCTACAATGGCTGTGAAACGCTATAAGGTGTTGGCGTAATGTTTTCTTTAGGCTCTGTTTAAATGTAATTAATTAGTTTTTTCGGACAATCTTGATATTGAATGGATTAACGTTTCAGTTAGATGGGCATTCAAACTTTTCTTTCTTTCTTTTACCTCCGGGCTCAATACTGTTGTCATCTGGAATGCCTTCTGCTATGACAATGGTCTTGTCATCGAAACTGCAAAGCAAGTGTGATTTAGTTTTGATTCCTGAGTTTTGTCCATTTCTTGAATCTTTCCTTTTCTTTTCCCCAGATCAAGGATGACTTTTATGGTCACCATGCTAAAATAGTCTCTGTGGCCTGGGCCCCTGACAACGAGCACTTAGCCACCAGCGGCATGGACATGATGGTTTACATCTGGACAATCTCTGATTCTGACAAGAGGCTTAAGATCCCAGGTCGGTGGGGCTTTGGTGTGTGTGTGTGTGTGTGTGTGTGTGTGTGTGTGTGTGTGTGTGTGTGTGTGTGTGTGTGTGTGTGTGTGTGTGTGTGTGTGTGTGTGTGTGTGTGTGTGTGTGTGTGTGTGTGTGTGTGTGTGTGTGTGTGTGTGTGGGTAAAGGCAATGGCTAGTTTAGACTGCATCTATACTCTATAAAAACATCCTTAATTTAAATGGCTTCTGGTGTAGCCGCAGTAGTAGGGGTGGGAAAAATAATTGATTCTTCGATGCATCGCGATTCTCGCTAGATCGATTCTGTCTCGATGCAGATAAATTAATAATCGGAATTTAAAAAAAATAGATGTTAATTCATCTCTTGATGTCTTTAATGATCATCACAAAAGTAGGAAGTGATTAGCAAACCCAGATGTATATGTATATTTTTGAAAATCACGCATGGAAATGTACATAGAAAAAAATTGTTGCATCGATAATCGCTTCAGAATCGAATCGTTGACCTCATCATCAGAATCGAATCGTGAGGTGCCAAGAGATTCCCACCCCTACGCAGTAGTAAGGGAAATTACCAGGCAGGAAATTCGACTACATCCCTTGGGACGGGGCAAAAATGTTCTAATGAGGTGGAAGGAAGTGAGACTTATCTTTTGGAGGATAAGTGAAACTACTGAAAGTACTCCCAGTAGAATGAGAAGAAAGAGTGTGTAGAATTGTGGCCTTTATCAACCCTCCCCCTGGTCACCAATGCGTTTCTCTCTTGATGCCCACAGATGCCCACCGATTGCATCACGTCACCAGCCTGGGCTGGGTGGACGACCACACCCTGGTGACCTCCTCATACGACGCCTGTGTCAAGCAGTGGACTATCATGTACTGAGCGAGACACACACACGCACTCTCTCAGATCCCTTTTTAGAACTCACAACTTTCTGTCTAATACAATATTTTTTCAGTATCGGAATATGATGATTTCGTCTCTGTCTGTGAACACCTCCTGAATGGCCATTATTGTAGGGGGTGGGGGGGGGGGGGGGGGGGGGTGTGATGAGCTCCCATTGATGAAAAAAATGATAAGCTCCCATTAATGAAATGGCCAAGTTATGACCTGTACAACACAAGAGTAAACATTGAGTGAGGGGTAAGCACTTGGTGAATAAAGCTCTTTCTGTGGCCTAACAGAACCGGGGAACGCGTACGCACAACATTCCGTAGGCCAGCCCTTCTTAGTTTAAGCTAAAGTGAATATGCCTGTATTGGGCACAGCGCAGTTGAGAGATACGAAATCTGGTTTGAGAACATTTTGGTGACATTCCTGAAATGTACAGAACGGTGGCCCTTACTGTGTCAATTACTGTTACCTGCAGGTGTAGTGGGTGTTAATAGGGGGGGAGGGGGGGGGTCTTATTCTGCCTATGTTTTCCATTTTCTTTTTCTTCTTTGGCGCGATACTGTCTCTCTCATCTGTGCTTTCCGAAAGACTAGGGTGCAATAATAGGAATAAATAAACATGAAACAATTATGTCTAAAATTGAAATGCTGTCTATTTAATGGATCTCTTGAATTGTTGCTTACCTTTTTTTAATTCTATTTGTTTGGGCCCAATATTTCCATCTTGCTTTGATGATATATCATCTTCCGTAGGTGTAAATGGTTCATAATAAAAAAAAATATTTTGATGCATTCTCTTCCATCTACATCTGCAGTTCTTTTACTTTTCATCAATACGCACGAGGATATATTTAATGAAAGGGAGCATATTCAGCAAATTGAATAATGAATTGAAGTATGCTAAGGATAGACTACATTATCAGACTAAACGTTCAGATACCCCTACTGCTCTATTCACCTTATTCCGCCACGCCCCTTCTTACACGCGTTTGTCTTCCGCTTTGTGTTGAAACTTCCGGTCGGCTAGCTACAGCTAGATTGCTACATCAATACCCGGCGAATTAAGATGGAGAGGCTAACGTGGGTAGAGACAAAAAAACAATGTCAAAAGTTCGGATGGAGGGATTGTACTTCGTCACCCGAGGTTAATGAACACCGCCGAGTGGATGGATGACATGCCGCGGTGGCCTCAGGTGTCATATGGGGATATTTTTTATTATTTTGTGCTGTCGATGGGTCGGCCATGAAAATTGTTAAGAGCACCAAGGCGTATCTATATTTACGTAGTGGAAAGGTCGGTCGTGTTTTGCATTCCAAGAACGAGAAAGCTGCAGTCAACCCCAGCAGTCAGTCCAGCACACCAAGACTAAGAGCATTCTATTTCAGAGACATGCTTCCTTTTGTTTCAGACGAGAATAATGAAGGTCGCCTGTTGCTCTGTGAGCGGTATATGCAGTTATGCAAATGATTACTTAACTACTAGTAAATATTTTAACTACTATTCGTACATATTATTGGCGATTGTTTTTTAATGTAATTAGTTTTTAGTATTATGTCAAATCATTAAAGGATTTAGCAAGGATTTAGATTCGTGTCAAGTTTATTTTATTGACCCTCTGACAAAGACATCACGTTTGTGTATAAAAATACAGATATAAGTTAAAGTTTGGTATAGAAAATGAACAATATAAACGAACATTTTAACCATGTAACCATAACCTCATCTTCTTGTATAATGTCCCCACGATGATAGACCTGCAGACTCTCAGAATCTTGTCAAATTTCGGGGCAAGGTTAATGGCACTGTTTAAGAGACTATTCTGTAGTTCTTCAGGCGGCGTATGACCCTCTCGTGGCTATGAGCCTCGTGTTGCTGGTGTCTTCTTCGGACAAGGGAAGGCCTCTTCTGGTGAAAGCTGGCTGGACGAGCTTGTTCAACTTTACGTTCAAACAGAAGATCTTGGATAATAAACTCGGTCGGCCATCACCTGGACGCAGATACTCCACAAACCCTGAGTTGGCTGTGATGAACTTGTCACCACATCTCCCACCATATGCTGGAGAGATGAACATAATCAAACCACATGGTGTAATAGCTATGTGGAACTTGATTGTATTATGTCCATAGTAATGACGGGGTGAAGACAAACTATGAAACATTGCCGTTGCTATGCAACCTTGACTAGGAAAGTTGTGAAGTCCTACGTCGGCACCACCGCCATGGTGGTGGTGCCTCGCAGCAGCGGGCAGCGGGCCTCCGGCGGGAAATAATCGCAGGCAACAATCCCTTTCTCCTTCATGTCACGGTTCATGCACTTCAGTACTTAGCGCATCTGAGCTTTGTTTTTTCAACGGCAGAGCAGGATAGCTAGTGCACGTTTTACACCTAACGTCGTTTCTAGCTAATGGGGGACCATAGGCAGGCTAGGGGAACTCATGTTAATGTTAGAAAACCTCATAAAGGGAATTTTTCATGCCATGGGACCTTTAAGACTACATCAGGTCTGCTTTACAGTGCATTCATTACCACACTCCCTCAGGGTCCTTTGGGGTAGGTCCCACCTCTTCAGTTTGGTGAGGTGGGGATTTCCTTGAACTCTTAAAAAGAGTCCTCAGCGCTGTTGGCCCCCTGGACTTCTGTAGATGAATGGTAGGGGGGATAACTGGACACTTCGGACCAGGGCACTTGGAGATGGATGGTACCGCTGGAGACATGATCAAGTTCTGAAGACCATCGCTGAAGTCATAAGCGAAGGACTTGTGTGGGCGAAGCGGTTCCGACCCTCCAAGAAAACCATCGCCTTTGTCGGAGCTGGGGAGCAGTTAACCCCTGCCTGAAGAACATGTGCAGGAATCCTAACCTCTGCAAAAGACTGAAAGCTGTTGGTGGATCTTGAACATCAGCTGAAGTTCCCCTGCCACATTGCAGTCACCACCCTGCGACCAGACATTGTCCTTGTTTCTGAGTCCAGCAAGCAAGTAGTGCCGCTGGAGCTGACCGTCCCATGGGAAGACCACCTGAAAGAAGCCTTTGAGAGGAAGCTCTCCTAGTACGCGGGACCGGTCAGTGTCTGTAAGCAGGCTGGTTGGAGAGCAAGGTGTCTCCCGGACGTTGGAGGTGGGATGCAGGGGTTTTGCAGCCCGTTCCCTGACCATTGCCTTCAGCAGTTTGGGCATCGAGGAAGAGAAAAGGAGAGCCATCCGCAGTACCTCCGATGCGCCAGAGAGGGCCTCAATATAGCTGTGGCCCAAAAGAGGAGAGCCATGGAGTCATGGTAGCTAGCTAGCTATATGGACACAATCTGGGGTGTGATCAGCCTTGGTTGGGTCACCTGGAGTAGGGCGTATTATGTTGAAAGACGACCGAAACGTCCGATGATTTCAGGCACATCACTGATGATGTGTCCAGAGGCATCCGTAGATGTTTGTACACAGCATGTTTAGGAGGGGTAAGAATAGCAGAAGAATTGTACTGTTAAACTTACTTTCATATATACTTTGTTCACAGAAACTTGGCTCAGATCTTAGCTCCTGGGCCTTGGAAGACTCTTACTGTGGATGATCTTCAGTATTTTTTTATTTTATTTTAGAAATAAACCACCTAATTCATCCTGCTACTAAAACGTGTACTCTCCACACAGGGTGCACCAAGGCAAGGTTTTTCCAACAACTGTTTGTGTTGATGGTAAGAAAATGGTTATTCAGTATATTATGAATAGGTCGTATCGGGGCAACTGGGGCGGTACTTCTTCTCTTTTCAAAAATACCTTACAAATATAAACCACTTCTCTTAATTTACAGTAGACAATGTTCATTGTAATGGATGGAAGGTGGGAATCTGCTGAGGTATGTCTACATAGAATCATCACTAATGAAGGCAAGGGTTTCTTTTGTTTGTTAACCCATTTGACTATTGTTTCTTTTGTCAGTCAAACATGAAGAAAATACGGCGATGGTGGTGCTTTGTTCTGTTGAAGAACTTCCCCATGCCGTAAGTGTTACTGTACGTTCACACCAAAAGCAGTAAAATATGCAAAATCGGTGAATAGCTCAAAACGCGACACTGACAAATATTTACAGCTCATATCGCTCTTGCGCGTAGGCCTATGTTTACTGGGACCCACTCCGGCGAGAGATCTACATTCCGATTGGCTGGCGGTCATTTACAGCCAAAACGCTACTAGCTCATTTGCATATAGTTGAGCTGTTTTCAACTCTCATTTACAGCTTTACAGCTTTAAAACTATCGCTCAAGTATTTTATCGCTTTTTCGCGCATGTCTAATATAAAGTGAATGGGCAATTATCGCTCAAAATACTTTATAGTTTTTGTTGTGAAAGTACACTTAGATTGTGTTAAAGGTGTCCTTTACAGTTCTGAAATACTTTGTTTCACTGTTACAAACTTGCCAAAGTTGATTCAAATATTGGAAATATGTAATAAATGCCATTTACTCACCAAGGCCTGCAGAGCTTTCAGAAAGCAAGAGGAGACGACGGGAGGAAAAAAGCTACAGGTACGTGTTATGGCCGGCTCAGACTACACGATTCTCAGACATCTCTCCACGATTTAACATGTCACACTATACGATCCCAGAGCCAGGAAATCGGGCGTTGTCTCGTCGGAAGACTGGCCACACTACACGATTCTAGGGTGCGATGCTCTTTACTTTGTATCATTCACGTTTACAAGATATTTAGAAAATCAAAGGTTTAGAACTGACAAAAATGTTTTTTACATTTTTGTCATAAAGGTTCCAGTAGTTTTTATATCTGCTCAATGCAGCAACTCCTGACAGTAGTTGCGTTGCGAGTGACATGAGCGATGTAAATATACTGCCGCATTTCAACCAAAGTTGTCTCCATTATGTTGTTTCATTTTCTCTCGTTTTCTTCATTAGCTTTCTTCTTCTTGCTATTGATCGCATTCATTTTTTGTAGTAGTTACTGTGTACTCAGCGTAGTGCAGTGAAGTCAGTTGGTAAACACTGAGCTCCAGCTGTTCGTAGGGTTCCCTCACGCAACTGGGGGCGTGGTTCCCTCATGATGGCTACGTCATGCGATTCCCCCAAAAATTCTGACATGCTAAACTTTTCGTCGTGGGGCTTTCGAACGTCGCAGACGAAAACGTAGCAGATCGCAAGCATGTCACATTAAAGCTGGGCATACACTGTGCGATTTTCGACACGATGTTCACTCGTGCGACTTTTTTGGAGATCGGGCCGAATTTTGGCTCAATCGTGCGCCGCGCATCGTGTAGTATACATGGGGTAACGACAAACGATTAAGCCCTCCCGATCGATCGGATGAAAATCAAACTTGTTTGAAATCCTGGTCGCCCGTCGTGAGGCTCTCGCACAGTTGAAGCAGTTGCACGAGCCGATTGACCCTATCCTGTCACACTACGCATGCGCGAACATAGAAGCTGAAGAGAAACAGAAACTAAAGAGGAACAGAACAGTATGGAAGCACCAGCACAACGTACCTGGACGCCGGTGTTGTGTCGAAATCTGTTCCCCGTCGTGATGTGTTTCCCCTTGTCCCCGCCCCGGTCCGAAATTACCCGAAGGGTGAAGGAGCGCGCGTACACAAAAAGCTCGCCCACGAGCTGCTGTGCTCGTACCAAAAAATGTTCATTCAAAATGAAAAGTCTCTCACAAAAATATTTTTTATTGATAGAAATCTACAATACAACATCTTCCGATAAAACTCGCTAAAAAAAAGTCAGTTTTGAACCTTAGCTCTCTCCAAAGTGCTCTGTGGTACGAGCACAGACGCTCGTGGGCGGGCTTTTTGTGTACGCACGCTCCTTCGCCGCGCGCTCCTTCGCCCTTCGGGTAATTTCGGACGGGGGCGGGGAATAGGGGAAACACATCTCGAAGGGGAAACAGATTTCGACCACAGTCCGACCGAGTCCGACGTGTCGTGTAGTGTGTGCAGTCAGATCGCAACCGATCATCGGATCGTACAGTGTGAGAACAGGAATCGTGAGCTGCGACGTTTTAACCCCTGCGATTCACTCGCACAGTATGAGCAGCAGCTTATTACCGCGATTGAAAAAATCGCACATATAAAAACTACTGGAACCTTTATGACAAAAATGTAAAAAACATTTATGTCAGTTCTAAACCTTTGATTTTCTAAATATCTTGTAAACGTGAATGATACAAAGTAAAGAGCATCGCACCCTCGAATCTTGTAGTGTGGCCAGTCTTCTGACGAGACAACGCCCGATTTCCTGGCTCTGTGATCGTATAGTGTGACATGTTAAATTGTGGAGGAATGTCTGAGAATCGTGTAGTCTGAACCGGCCATTATAGCAATTGTGAAAGACTACAGACTACATACGCCCAAGCAAACACCACTGCACGCAAGTTCAGCTTTTGTTCAACACAGGTGAAGCCCTATTCAAAGCATATTGTATACCGCTTTACTTCGCTCAATTATGGTCAAGCTAAAAAAAAAATCTAATCTGAAAGTTGCGCTATGCGCATCCTTTTAAAAATACCTAGAGGGGGCAGTGCCAGCCAGATGTTTGTCACTGCAGGAGTGAGCACATTCCATGCATCCCATGCACTAAGGAATCTTATGTTTAAATTTATGAAACGATTGGGGGAATCTCGGAATAGTATCAGTAGCCATGTTTCCATCCAAAGCGATTCGCATTACTGGGCAATGCGCATTGAAAAGAAATTCGAATCATGTGTGTTTCCATCAAAAGAATAGCCTAGAAATCTAGACGCCCCCTAGCGGCAGCACAAATATTTGCTCCGTAGGTGGGTCTAGAAACGAGCCATAGGAACTTGTTGAGCCTCGAACACCGATTGTGTTCACCAATCACAGCGCTCCATCTGTTTATTGAGTCGTTGGGCAGGCTTAATGCGATGACGACATACTTGCGACGGTGAAAAACATGACAAGATGGCTTCTTTGGCAAAGGAATCGTTTGAATCGGCGTTGGCATCAACTTTGAAAGAATTAAACTTGTCATTTTCTTTAAAAGTTGAGCAAGAAACGGCGCTGAAGTCATTCATTTCGTTCAGCTCTGACTACGGCATCCTGCTCTTTGCTCTAATTGGTCGTAGCGTTACCCTATTGCGTGCAGAGGCAGTTTGAAAGACAGTGATGGGAAAAACAATCCAATGAGCATGACACATGATAGAAATACACCACACAAGGCACGCACATCACACCGTTAACCCTTATCTGAGCCAACACATGAGTAACCGACCACCCTCCAGGTCAAGGCCCGAACCAGGGGCAGGAGGACACGAGCGAGCACATACAACCCGTAGAGCACGACACATGATAAGAAACACACCACCTGAAACATATACATCACACCACTAGGCCTCAACCGACCACCCTCCAGGTCAAGGCCCGAACCAGGGGCAGGAGGACACGAGCAAACACACCACATACCACACATAAAACACACCTTTAATCTTTGTCTAAACCCACGCAGGAGTAACCGGCCATCTTCCAGATTCAAGGCCGAACCGAAGGCCAGTCAGAACTCAGACAATGCACCACACATTTGCGAACCACTGATGCCAGCCTACTGATAACATAGCACCCATAACTCCCAAGATACTCCCTGAGAACCCCTCGCACCTGATCAGAAAGAAACACTGAGCACTCATAAATCATATCGGTAACCAGAGACACAAGGTCAAGATGTGCGCTCAGAGACACACACAAACACCTACCTTAAGCACACACACCTCGTTAGGAGGAGAAACACAGCATAAGACCATACCACACAGATCATCTCGGGCTCTTCTGAAGCAGAACTTCCAAGGAGGCGAAGCTCCAGACGACCTCAGCGCTGTTAGGGACTTAGAAATATTCGATCTCTCACGCTTTATGTACCTGTATCACTTTTACTATTTCACTTAATAAATCCGAGGCCCTCGTGCTGATAGAATTTATCACCTCTCCGTCTCATTTTCTCTGGTCAAGTAGCTAGACAGACTGATTTTTCCCAACAACAGCCTTCATCCCGCCCCCTGGATTGAGCCGAGGTCTACCGGTCGTTGCCAGACTATACATTTTAATGATATAGTCTGGCTTGTCAGGCTATCAAAAGAACGGACTTTGGTGAAAACTACAAATTCGCGCGAGTTTTCTAAGTCACGCGAGATTTTCCACGGGTTGGCATGGCAACCAGCCTGTAAACATTCCGTCGTTCCGTCGAAGCAGTCGGGGTGAGTGCGCTACGTCACACTTGATTCGCATACAGCTGTTTCCATCCCATTCGAATCAACCAAAACCCGGCCATAGCGAGCGTATTTCATTTTGTGCGAATCAGGGGATTTTAATGCGAATCACGGCGTTTCCATCATCATTTCCCGATGCGATACATCTAGATGCGCATCTAAACAGCTGATGGAAACGCAACGATTGTGGTACTTGTACATCCCACTCTGAGCTGTGCTCACTATATCTCCAGCCTGAGGCTGTACTGCCTGAAATGTTTTATATAAACTGACTTTTTATATTTTTGTATTGTATTTGCTATATTGCTATTTATGGACCTGAGTCTGAAGTACAGTTTTCATATCATATCGTTAAACCACCCTTTCTATATAGCTCCATGTTGCTTATAATGCATATTACGACCGCTGTCAAGGAAAGTGGATTTTTTTGCGGTCTTGCGTAGTGCTCCGAAAGTAGTCCGGTAGGCCTAATTATCAACCCAGCATACTCGAAGCGACGTTATAACGTCTTTGGCGGACTATTTCTCTGCTAATCAACATGCTGGTTACAAATAAATTGTGAAAAGACACCGTTTGAAGTTACTTTTTTCGTTTTGGCAAGTAGCCGTGTAATAAGCGGGATAATCGTCGTCGGTCATTATCGAAAATAAGCCCCGTCACTTCTGTCGGGGCTAATTTTTCCCGATAATGACCGGCGACGGCGTTGTACATTGATCTCTTACGTATACTTGCCTGAACAAATGCGGAAGAATATGAACATATAGGGCCTACTGTAATGAGAATTTCTGTTCACCAAGCCTTCCACTACTGCGCGATTATTGCCTTATTATAGCGAAACGAAGGAATGTTATGTATTTTTTAAGAACTGGAACTCTTCAAGCAATTATGAGTAGGCTACTTAGGATACTTTGAGTACTGACTGTAACCTGGCAAGAACAAGCCTGGTGTTGCTGTGGTGAATCGTTTCTGTTGTTATAAAATATAAATGAGCTTGAGTCGCTCAGCAAAATGACGCCCCTCGGCCGGCCCCCATGCACTGCTTTATTATGTCCGTCTCCACTCATGTGATAATACATGACTTTAGGCTTGCTATTAGTGTGGTTTGCCGACAAAGCCTGCAAAACATTCTGGAACGTGTCCTGAGCGATAGTTTGGTAAGCTGTTTTGTTAATTATTTGGTTGTAGCCTACGAAGGTTAATGTTTTTCTAAACGTTTAATGTTCAGTTCTGAACCAATGCCCAAGTTAATGTATAACGCAGACAGCCTGCATTATAGTAGGCCTACTTGAAGTAAGCATTTCCAATTCAGTAAAGCTAATGCAATGGACATGCTGTAGGCCTATCTGTGGTGAGAGAGAATCTCTTTGAGATAGGCCTACTCATTGATTTGTTTGCCAAATTACAATGTATTTCCATGTAACGGTTAGGCCTACGTAGCGCTGACAACAACACCCCGCAGGTTGTTCCCAATACTGAAACGTTCAGTTTCGTTCGTGTTCCCGATACTGAAACAATAATTACAGTTCTAATTATTAATGCCCCACCCCCCCCAACCCACACACTTAGTTCCCTCCCATGCCTATCACACCGGTCCAACTAGCCCTGGAAAAGCATTGCTGTTTATGGGGTGACGGTGAAAATAAGCCAGCCTCCTCTGGCGTGGGCCAGATTTCCCACGTGGCTTTCATAACCGGAACATACACTGTATATTCGTCCAGGAGAATCCGGATCCCGAGACCCGCTGAGAAGATGTCCTCTCCACCAGGGGACCACATGCCGCGCCGACCCATGCACTCCCGCACAGACTCAAGGTATGACAGCGAAACCACCGTGCACCTTCATTTTTTCTTTTTTAAGTAAATGGGTTCTTTTTTTTATGTGCTTTTAAGCTTGCCTCAAATGCCCATAGGCCTACATGTTGCACGTGTCCTCGTGGACAGCTGCCGAGTAGTAATTGAAACAATATGATCCCTCTAATAAATTGACTTGAATAATGCAGTCATTGATCGGAAAGCAAGCTGACCCTCCACTTTTGCCCCAGACAATCATACAAGAATTCATTCAAGAAACCAGAAACCTATAGGATATTCCTTTATTACCAAGGCTATTAAATATGCAGTACATCGTAGTAGGCCTACAGTGCGATAACCTTTGTTGCGTTTGGTTTGTCGGAGTATAATTCTGCTTGAATCTTTCTGGACCTGCGCATGTGTGCGGCTGTTGTGGTGGTAGGCCTAGGTTTTATGCATACCGGTTGTCAAGAGTAACTGGACACTCTCACGGTTACTGGATGGGTACTAACTGGGGAATTCAAAAGTAGTGTAGCAGTTTGGCAAATGGAAAAGAGAAATGTTCATAATTTCTTCTTTGTACCTTTTTGGCACTCTAAGGCATGCACAACGTTTAGATAGCATGTTATCCTAGATGAGAAATAAGAATAAATAAATAAATATATTATTTATTAATATTATTAAGTCCTGGCAGTTCACTTTTTTTTTTTTTACAAAATATATTGTGTTTATTTTGGATCATACAGGTGCACGATTTATTTTTGTTTAGGGAGCATCTGTTGTTTTTACAGTATTAACGACATGGATTCCCTGCCCTCAGAGGGAGGGAGAGGGGGTATGGCAATATTTTTAAACTCCCATTGTAATTTCCCCCCTGCTATTTCAGCTAAGGTATAGAATGACATTTTCCCAAGCCCTTGCCTCATTATTATTTTAGCAGGGATGAGTAAAAATACAAGCAACGTCTGTGTAGCGTGGCACAGAATGAAAACCCACAGGCTCAGTCTGGTGCTACACATTTATTGTTGGGTTTCTGCAAAATCCAAGAAAATGGACCGCAAGTCAACAATGGCCACACAGCACTCCTTGATATAAGAGAGAACCTTGTACCTAGATTGTGTGCACATTAAATTAGTCTTCATGCAGTGCCAGTACTCATTTCGGTAGCTGTTGGATGTAAAGGATTTGGTATGGGTGAGTTGGATTGCACTGTTTTTTAGGGAAATATTTAAGGACTTAAACATTTGTTTAAGTCTGTTTTTTGCCACCTCTTTCAAATGCAAAAAAATGGTATTTTAAACTGTAGCATTTGTGGACTGTCTGTATAAAAGTCCTCCTCAAAAATGTTCACGCATTGTCATAGCTTTAGAAGTGCACATTGCATTTCTTCATCCACACTACTTTAGTCTGTAAATCTTCTGGAATACTGCAATGCTGTTGTGAAAAATAGCAGCTTGGTTTGAGACTGCAGTGCCATATTAACATTGTAGTAGTAGATCTACTTTCATCTCATTCTTTTTTGGAGTTGGCACTTTTGTCACTTGCTTCTAGTTTCTTTATTCACTTCCACTCACAATATGGGTTTATGTAGATCAATGTTTTCTTATGCTTAACAACAGTGGGATCACATAGTAATTAGGGGTGTAACGGTGCACAAAAGTCATGGTTCGGTACTCGGTTTTTAAGTCATGGTACGGTAATTGTTAAGGGGAAAATTAAAAAAAACTGCTTGTTTCTCAATCCGTAGATAGAAGCAATGAAAACACCAATAAACTTGGTTATTGCATTTTTTTCACAGCAACGGTGATAGTAACACCTGGATGGTGTCTTTTCAAATGAGTGTGCATGTTAAAGTGCTGTACGTAGACACGGTGTGCCCTCTCCATACCCGGAGAGCCTGTCGGAGACCCTCTCCGTAGCTTACGTGCGCATCCCAATATATTTTGACCGTCGACGCTATGGACCTATTGGTTGACGCAACGGAGACGGCAAGGGCTGTGATTGGTCCTCTAACAAAATAATTTCCCGAATCACTTCTCCGGTTTGACTTTGCGCCCTAATTACTTTGTACAATGTACAAAGTAATTAAGTTGAAAAGTTTGCACCTTAAGGACCAATAAAACCCCAAATAAGATTTGAAAAGCTATGGAAGTTTATTTACAACACTGGTTACATGGTTTGTAGTCAACATATAAAATAGATCAGGTGGCGAATTGCATTGCGTATCCGACATCCCGACGGAGAGCGGCTGAGCGGATTACGGAGTCGGAGTATTATACTTTGGCTAAACGGTCTTGGTGCAACTCCGACTTCACGTTTTAAATTCCGCATTGCTAAACACGCCTTTACATTAGGCATATTAACGCTATGCACGCCACATTTACGAACTACGGTACACCTCTGTAACCGCACCGAAGTGCCCATGATGGTTCGGTACAAATATACCGTTACACCCCTAATAGTATGGACCAATTTGGGTTGTTACCTCTGAAAGTAGACTCAAAATGAACCCCACAACCATAGTATTACAATGCTATGCAAATTAAAAATGATTTGTACAAATAATAAACAGTAACCAAATATTTGAACTTCATACTCAGTGTTATCCCCTTTACGACCCACGCCAACTTTATGATACTTGTTGTGTAACTTATGACCCTTATAAAAAGCAATGTTGTTTATGAAATGCGTTAAATTATAGGTGTTTGAAAATCCCAACCTTCTCGTGGACACCACATTAAACTGCTGCCCAAGCAGAGCTCAACACATCCAGACAATCCACCACTGTCCCTTGGTCATGACATCAAACTACCTTGGAAAAGGTAGTCTGACTTCACGAAAAGAACACTATCTGCGACCGCAGCAGAGTGGACCGTTCACTGTGTTTTTGGTGGAATGGCAAAAACACAAGATTTTACCCCCTTTTTCTCTAAATTGGGACTTATTTCAGAAACAATTAAAAAATGGCATCGATTACCTAAATGACCATGCTTAAAATATGTGGTTTTGGGTTCAATGGCTCTTTAATGCATTTTCTAGTTCAAGTCAATATCTGTAAGCCAACCCAAAATCCCATTTCCTGAATTACAGAGTCCAACTATCAAGCAAGTACATGTTCTATTTCATCCTTACTGACCGCCAGAGGCGGTGCATTAAGCACTGGATTTATCCGTCTCGCGCATGCGCAGTTCGAGTACCTATACCAACAAGGTCACATGTGACCCTCGTGACACCGGATGGGCTATATAGCCCGGTGTCGACAGAGGATCGTAGTACCGCGGATAGCGTATTCGCTTTTTGGAAAAGTATCGCGCTCCAGACTGTGTGCAGCCTCGCGACCAAGGGTCGGAGCAACGGGTGAACTCGTCCTCCAGGGGCTGTTTGTCGGTACAGCGCGGAAAAGCTTTCTTGAGTAGAAGCTTCCAAGTTTTGTTTAACACTTTTGTAAAAAAGTATATATATATTTTGTTCAGTCACTTAGCGGTGAAGGCAGCGCTCTCGCGTCCTCTCGCGTCCTCTCCCGGCAACACTGCCATGATTATTTTCATTACTGGCTACACTGTACAGCTGAGGCAGCGTGGCCGCTCCCTTCCAGTGCTTGTAGCTGCTACTTTATAGCTTCCCGGTAGAAACAGCTCGGCTGTGTTCTGGGTAACCACATTTTTTTCGGTCCAGTCACTTACCTGTGAAGGCAGCGCTCTCGCGTCCTCTCCCTGTAACACTGTTGCGTATTACTTTCGGTCACTTACCGGTGAAGGCAGCGCTCTCGTGCCCTCTCCCTGTGACACTGTTGGGGATTTCTTTGTCAGTCACTTACCGGTGAAGGCAGCGCTCTCGCGCCCTCTCCCTGTAACACTTGTTTGTGTATTTCTTTTCAGTCACTTACCGGTGAAGGCAGCGCTCTCGCGTCCTCTCCCGGTAACACTGCTGTTTATTTGAGTGTGTAATTATTTCAGTCACTTGCTGGTGAAGGCTGCGCTCTCGCGTCCTCTCCCGGTAACACTGTCTTGTGTTTTCTCGAGCGAAGGCAGTGCTCCCTCTCCCAGTGTTCTGCTGATGGCTTCATAGGTTGTGGCGCCTGTGTGGCCCTCCTTGAGCCTGACGATGGCCATGATTGCTGCCCCTCTTGCCTCGGCTTCGAGCATTTGAGGGAGGGCCTTACCGAGGGGGCCTGTATGAACTGCGGCTCCATGCCCTTGGCACTCAGGCTGGCTAGGCTCGCAGCGGTGGAACATCCGACAGCCGTCGACCTTCCATCAATGGCGCCACTTTCTCCGGCTCAGCCCAGCCGTTCTTGGCGTCGGGGTAGAGCAGTGCCCCCCCCCAGGAAAAGGGCTAGGGGCGAGCTAGCATCCAAGGTGGATCGCTTGTCGGCCGACATGGTGAGGATACAGGAGCTCCTCCTGACCCTGCAACCTGGGGCGGGCGGCGCGGTGGCTGGCATCCAGCCTGAACCTTCCTTGGGGGAGGTGCCGAGCACGGACGATGTCCTGTCGCTGGCGGCATCAGCTAACCTCTTCAGTGAGGGTGTCACGGGGGAGGAGGCCTCGGACATTTATGGGGAGGCCTCCCTCTCCTCTGCTCAGAGCTCTGGGCACAGCGCAGAGGGTAACCCCATGGGGGCCGTCATCCGTACGGCCCTGGCTCGCCTGGGGCTCGATGCTCCTCAGGCAGACGTGGCTCAGCCTAGCGCCTTTTTCAGGCGCAGCCCTGCCACAGCCCATTTCTCTGTCCCTCCTTCGGAGGAATACTTAAAGGAGCTACACGTCTGCTGGAAGGATGCCAAGGCTCTCCCCCGTCCTTCTTCCAGTGCTCGGGCCTTGGCTGCCATGCGGGATCCAGCGCAGTATGGGCTGGGTCGCATGCCACCCGTTGAGCCCGCCATTGCCTCCCTCATTTTAACCCCCGATCAGGCCTTGCAGCCGGATGCCAGGTGTCCTCGGCCCCAGTGCAGGGTCACGGACGACCTGCTCTCGAAGGCCTACGACGCAGCAGCGCGTATGGGGCGGATTGGCAACTCCCTCTCCCACCTAATGCTGGCGCTCTCAACTTCGCTGCAGCAGGCTGCAGTTGAGCCGTCTACGCAGGACCTGAGCGATGCATCCCTACAGGCCTTTGCCCTTATGTCCAGGGAATTGGGGCATGTTATGTCCACCCTCCGCCGCCAGGTTTGGTTGGCTCAGTCGCCACTGACAGAGGCATGCAGGAAGGCCCTCAGAGCCGTGCCAGTGTGTCCGCTCCTGGCAGGCCCAGAGCCCCCCCGGCTGCCCCCCGGGGCCGCTCCCAGCCACGCTCTTACCCAGCGAGAGATGGGGGCCTACGTAGGTCTCGGCGGCCCGCCCAGCAGCCCGCTGATAACTTTCGCGCCCCCGCCCGCCCATCGCCCGGGCAGCCTCGGGCCGCGGAGCCTCACCGGTACCCCTCCAGAGCCGACAGAGGCCGGGGGGCCAGGCGCTAGGACCACGGGGCCGGTCGTCGGCCGTTTCTCCCAGCAGCAGATCAGCTACTGGGCTGCCTGTACTACAGACCCCTGGGTGGTTTCCACCTTAACCCGGGGGTACGTATTACAGTTCCGACGCCGGCCCCAGGCCTTCGGCCGGGTCAAGATGACAGTCGTCCGCGACCCGACGAAGGCCACAGCTCTTGCCCAGGAGCTATCCGCCCTCCTGGCCAAGGGTGCGATCGAGCCAGTGGACCCTCAGTTACAACCCGGGGGGTTCTACTCTGGCGTACTTTCTGGTACCCAAGAAAGACGGTGGATTCCGGCCCATTCTAGACCTAAGGGGCCTGAACACGTTTTTAAAAGTTTTACCGTTCCACATGCTCGGCTCACCTCGGCGGACACCCTGAGGGTAGTTGCCAGGGGGGAGTGGTTCACGACCATAGACCTGAAGGACGCCTATTTTCATGTGCCGATTGCGCCACACCACAGGCGGTTCCTGAGGTTTGCCTATCGGGGCCGGCATTACCAATTCAGGGTACTTCCCTTCGGGCTTTCCCTCGCCCCGAGGGTTTTCACCAGGGTTGTGGCGGCAGCCCTCGCACCCCGGCAGACGCAGGGCATGAAGGTCCTGCCGTATCTGGACGACTGGCTGGTCTGTGCGTCCTCCAGGTCCCAGGCGGCCCAGGACACGACCCACCTGCTGTCGCACGTCGCCCGGCTGGGCTTGACTGTGAACAGATCAAAGAGTTGCCTGGACCCTTCCCAACGGGTTACCTATCTGGGGTTGGTCCTGGACTCTGTCGCCATGAAGGCCTACCTTTCACCTCGACGCGTGAACGACATCCTCCGCCTCCTTCCCCTCTTCAGAGCCGGCAGGAGGCTGCTTTTTATTCAGTTCCTTCAGCTTTTGGGCAAGCTGGCAGCTGCTTCAGCTGTGGTGCCTCTGGGCTTACTGTCCCTGCGCCCACTCCAAATGTGGCTGAACAGCCTGCACCTAGATGCCAAGTGGCACAGGCAGAGGAGGGTCAAGGTGACCCTGCAGTGTTTCGTCTCTCTGGCTCCATGGCGAGAGAGGGCGTATCTGGAGGCAGGCGTGGCCATGGGCGCCATTCCGGCACGCCGGGAGTTGGTGACAACCGACGCCTGCCTCTCGGGATGGGGCGCTGTGTGGCAGGGCAGGACTGCGCAGGGACGGTGGTCTGGCCGGGACGTTGCACAGCACATCAATGTGCTGGAACTCCGGGCTGTGCAGCTGGTACTGGCCAGCTTTCTGCCCCATTTGGCAGGCCGGCATGTCCTGGTCCGGTCGGACAACATGGCCACGGTTTCCCAGGTGAACCACCAGGGGGCACCAGGTCGGCACGGCTTCTCCGGGTATCCCGGAGCCTATTGACTTGGGCTTCTCCCCGTCTGGCCAGCCTACGGGCAGTCTATTTGCCGGGGGCCCAGAATCGGGCGGCAGACTTCCTCTCCCGACGGAAGCCTCCACCGGGGGAATGGCGGCTTCACCCCGAGGTGGTGGAGTCAATGTGGGGCCTCTTCGGCAGGGCAGAGGTGGACCTCTTTGCCTCGGAGGAGTCGGCGCATTGCCCCCTCTGGTTCTCCTGGGCAGAAGCGTCCAGCCCTTTAGGGCAGGACGCGCTGGCGCACGATTGGCCGGACAGGCCTCTCTACGCATACCCACCATTGCCTCTGGTCCTACCGACACTCCAGAGGGTCCTTTTGCAGGGCCACTGGCTCCTTCTGGTGGCCCCCTTTTGGCCGGGGAGGCTCTGGTATTCACTGCTGCTCAGCCTCTGCTGCAGCTCACCATGGCGCCTCTCCGACAGGAGAGACCTCCTGTCCCAGCTGGGGGGTCAGATCTGGCATCCCGACCCCTCTCGCCTACAGCTCTGGGTTGGCCACTGCAGGGCCCGACCCACTGCTGAGGGAGTGCACTGCGGCTGTCAGGGGTACTGTCATGAGTGCCAGGGCACCGTCGACCAGGTTGTAATACAGCAACAAATGGAAGCTGTTCAGCAGCTGGTGTGCGGCTAGGGCGCTGTCTCCACCGTGCTGGAATTCTTGCAGTTCCTCCTGGATAGTGGCCGGTCGCACTCTACCCTGAGGGTCTATGTCGCTGCGATCTCTTCCCTACATGATAGGGTTGACAGCGCCACGGTAGGGCGCCACAGATTAGTGTCCCTCTTTCTTAGAGGGGCTTTGAGGCTCCGTCCCCCTACAGCCATGAGGTCTCCGGCATGGGACCTGCCACTGGTGCTGGAAGCCTTGTCATCGCCTCCCTTCGAGCCTTTGGGTCAAGGGGGGTTGAAGTGGCTTTCCATGAAAGCTGCCTTTTTACTTGCCATAACCTCTGCCAAGCGGGTCGGGGAGTTGCATGCCCTGTCAGTGAGTGATACGTGCCTGAGGTGGAACTCCGATGGCTCGGGTGTCACTCTATGGCCGAATGTTGCGTTCCTGCCGAAGGTGCTTCCACGCAATCACCTTAACCAGCCCATCCAGCTGGCACGCTTTGACCCCCCATCTGGGGAGGGTGGGTCTGAGCTGCTGTGCCCGGTGCGGACCCTTAGGGCTTATATTTCTGCTACCGCCGGTATTCGCCAATCGGAGCAGCTTTTTGTTTGCCATGGTGGCCCTAACAGGGGTCGTGCTTTAACTAAGCAGAGGTTGTCCCACTGGATTGTGGAGACCATAATGCACGCCTACGGGGCCAGTGGCCACCCCCCGCCATCCAGGGTGAGGTGTCACTCAACCAGGAGCATCTCAACTTCGTGGGCTGCCCTGAGAGGGGTGCCCCTGGGGACCATCTGTGCCGCGGCGTCATGGGCGTCGCCTAGCACATTCTCCAGGTTCTACCGGGTCAACGTTGCCACTCCCCATCCAATGGGCGTGGTCCTGAGGCCAAGCTCTGCTGTCTCTGGCCAGTAGGGTTGAGCGCTTTCATTCTTCGTGACGTTGTTGGTATTGGCCATCCAGTGCTTAATGGATAGGTGCTTAAGGATGAAATAGAACGCAGAGTTACGTATGTAACTCCGGTTCTATGAATCCTGGATGACCGCCAGAGTTACAGGTCACTCAGAAGTCTCGTGGTTCGCGAGAAGATTCTGGGAACAGATCCTCTGTCGACACCGGGCTATATAGCACATCCGGTGTCACGAGGGTCACATGTGACCTTGTTGGTATAGGTACTCGAACTGCGCATGCGCGAGACGGATAAATCCAGTGCTTAATGCACCGGTCATCCAGAACCGGAGTTACATATGTAACTCTGCGTTTTTGCTTCCCGCAAGGCATTGCACAACACATACGCTCATTTGAGTTGATAAAGCCTCACAGGCTGTTTCCTCTTTTTGATTCCAGCATGCTAACGACACAACTAATGGATAAACCAAAGATTCCCCACATTGTCCAAACAACCAATGGAGGCAAGGAGTTACGTGTCACGAACATCGACACGCAAAAGGTTAGTGTGGGTTTTTATCTTCACATTTGATCTTTTTCCGTAGTTCAAGGTATGATAAACTTTTTTTTAAATTCAGAAGTTATTTGTGTCTACTTGCTAGGGATTTGAAAACATTTGAAGTTATTTTGACTTTAGGCCCTGTATATTTGCACTTTAGATAACTCTTTTCTGATGAGTATCCCCAGGACCCCCACCACCCCCTCAGATCCCCTGACCCTAAACATATCTAATCCTAAACCGTATGTATCATGACCATGTCTCACCAAATAGCTAACCATAACCATCTCATAGCCATCCGTGTTTAATGTATTCCTGAGCACAACAGCTTCTTATTCCTAATGAGAATAAATATATAAGTATAAAGAGAAACTAACTTTATACACGCGAGTCTGAGAGAGTAAACAGTGATGCAATTTCACACTACTGCCTTTAGAGGTTTTTCCAGACATAATACTCCTTCCCCAATGTGCAAGACCACCCTTTAAATTAAAGTTAGCTATGAGCAGTGTGTGCTGCATATCTTAACCAATTATGCCATGTTCAATTTTATGTGAAACTCTTAACAGGATAATGAAACTCTTGTATCTGAATAACACATAAAGCATTGATAGACTCAACATTCAACTCCCAGGAAGTTATGTCAGGTCAATGTACCTAACGTTATACCTAATGTAAGGTGAGGTAAGGCTATGTGTGTTTTATAGCTATGGAGCAGGGCCTTCTAGGTCAATAATAATGCAGTTCAAGTATGTTGTAACTTTATCACCGGGATCAGCCGAGACGAGGTCGTTTGGCTGAACCCAAGTGCACAGACTGACGATGAGTGTGGAACGGTGTCAATAGTTTATTTGGATACAGGAGCGCAAGCAGAATAGTCAGACAGGGATCAGGAACCGGCAGAATAGTCAGACAGGCGGGGATCAGGAACCGGCAGAATAGTCAGACAGGCGGGGATCAGGAACCGGCAGAATAGTCAGACAGGCGGGGATCAGGAACCGGCAGAAGAGTCAGACAGGCGGGGATCAGGAACCGGCAGAATAGTCAGACAGGCGGGGATCAGGAACCGGCAAAAGAGTCAGACAGGCGGGGGATCAGGGAACCGGAAAGAGTAGTCAGACAGGCAGGGATCAGAGAGCAGGCAGGATCGGTGGAAGGTCAGGATTTGAATCGCGGGAAAGCACTGTGAAACACAAGAGACAATCTGGCAGGGAATGTTTGGAAGGAGAGGACTGATATAGGGGGAACACAGGTGAAGGTGGTTGGGATAATTGGGAGTGATCAGGGTGGCAGGCAGGTGAATGAGAAAACCAGGGGCGGATCATGACATCAGCAGTACAGACTGATGTTCATACTTTTTTTTATGTTTGAGCAATGTGCTTTGAATGGAGGGAGGAAAATATTAGTTTATTTATGTTTAAAAAAGCTTATGATTGTATTGTGTATGTGTTTACTAGCCCATCTTCACGAAACATATTTGCTTGGCTTGAAGTGGGTCGCAAATTAATGACTAATTAATTGGAAATTGTGTGCCCCAAGGCCAGACAATTTGACAACCTCTGCTATATAGTATAAGGATAAACTGAACATTAATAATTACACACCCACCTTATGCCCTGGTCAATTTATCTTAATTATTCAAATCTATCTGCTAGACAAAAAAGTATGTGTTGTAGAATCTAATGCAACACATAAGACTAATCTTGTGCAAACATATTCATTCTCAATCGTTCTCCCTGAGTTAAACTCTCGGAGCTTCACCATATCAGGGGTTTATAGACATACGATACAGGTGATAAGAGCCAACAGGAAAGATCACCTCGGCCTTCTCTGGAACAGCTGGGATAGGGCTCCCAGACAGATGCTCTTGCACCAGATAGGGTGCTAGAGCAGTGCAGGAACAGGAGAAAGTGCATATTGTGTGGGACTGACATTTTCTAAATGTTTTAAGGGTTTTAATTTATTACAAGTGAGTTCATATTTTTAAATGATTGTACACAGATAAATGGTATGTGACAAAAGCCATGCAATTTCTGGGAAAAAACAGCAAAAAAGGAGATTGTGACCTCATAGCAGTCCGACACAGTGTAGCCTGCTAATAATTCCAAGGAAAAAGAAAAACGCGACACAATAAACAAATAGCAATGTAGCACGTCCAAGAAGGACGGCAAACTTTTCTGCAACATTTTCTTCAATAAACAAAGCTTTCGGCATTGTCCATAAATACCTCGCGGGTACTGTGTTTGTTTGTTATTATCCCGCTGTCGCGCAGAAGTGACGATTCTGTCGACCAATCAATGGACGGTGTGTGTAGCTCGAACTTGTTGGCACCCTTTCAGATTTCTCAGTACCCCAACAGAGGAGTGCTACGAGATGAGTACGGCTCGTCTCGGCTAAGTCCGGACCCGGCCACTTTTAGCTGTGGAAACACAAACCGTGCCACAACTTGCATACCGAACTGACCCGCACCCGCCGGTGGAAACGCGCCATAAGTAACCGGGGTACATGGCTACAACCCTGATCAGGAGGTGTGATGAGTGATATGGGTTTCCCTCGGATTGTGGTCCTTCATTGACTTCATTGGTCGTTCATTAACTTCCAGTTGGCAACTTAGCCTACTAATAGCATTAACTGGAAAACAACAATTCAAACATCAACATATGTGTAATGTCCTGACATGAGCTGTGCGCCCGTGGTTAGAATTCACCGCCGCCATCTCCCAAGGCATGTCTGTGAAGAGACATTTCTTTCCAAAATTATTACAGCAGAAAAAGCTTCTCATTCCCATCCCCTATCTATGCCTTGGTTTTCTGGCAGGTAAAAGTTCAAAATCCATAGACCCTGTACACTGTGCATGCAAGACTTTGATTGAAACTCTAAATCACAGTTGGTTTGTACACGCAGAAATTAAAAATGAAAAGTCCTATTGGCCTGATTTGGTTAGTCAAAAAAGGTCAGCAGTGGCGATGTCACAGGTGATTGACGACCATGTGCAAAGAGGCCCGCACCCCGACCTGCTTCTTAATGTCATGCATCTGATGAATAGACTCAAAGAAAAGTCTCAAGAGGACAACAAAAAGAGTGTCCTATCCAGTAAGGTCAGCTTGTGCTATATTGGTGATATAAGAAAGACATCCCAAAACTTTAAAAAGAGGGAGGAGGGGGAGTGTCGAGGCGAAAGACGAATGTCGCCAATGGCGACGTTGGAATTCACACTCCTATCAGTCGACACATTCTGCGACATAACACAACGGGGCGAGTCAAAGACGACCCCTGTCATTTTTATCATCGTCCGATGATAAGTCAGAGAGGAATAAGTTGAGCAACTTCTGCTCCCTGATCTCCAGCTGTTCATTCTGTGTGTGTCAGTTGACAATATAATGTGGGTATATATAAAAGGCAGCACTTGACAGCAAAAAAAATATTTGATCAATGAACAATGTATACAATGAAACCGAAAACAAAATGTTCCCTGAAATATTATTGTCAGTTATAAAACAAATGTCCCGGAAAGAATAGGTTTACTGTTAAAAAGTAAAAGAGAACAATGTACTTGTGGGAGCAGAGACCCAAGACAACACCAAATCCCAGGAAAAGTGTTTTCATAATATGTCCCCTTTAAGTTAAAATGAAATGTGAAGGGAAGCATTCACTATAATCTAAAGCAACAGCCCTTTGAGGGGATGGAAATAATATCCACACAAATCTTTCAATGAAATAAAACCAACCAAGATAAGTGTTCAAACATGAGGAGTATAATAATGATAATATAATCAATATGCGTATATATAATATATATATTCCAGTGCACTTGTACCATGGCAATTCCAATCATTATTTGCTAGATATTACCAAATGTATTTCCAATGAATAAATGAAACGTTTGTGGCAGGTCAACACACTGTACAGCAGGCATATGTATTAGGCGCATTGGGTTAGGCTGCATCCTGAACAATATACATTGTCCCTCGATGACCATGTCCTCAGAACATTACTGAGAAAAGATTTGTCATAATGAATGTTTGCCTTTTCAGAAGCAGCCAATCACAGCATGTTTGATGAACGCAGCCTTCATCAGTGCCCTTGGGTCTTCTTATCTCTACGGATACAACCTGTCGGTAGTCAACGCTCCAGCCGTGGTGAGACACCATCCTGTTTGTGATTGGTTTGTGATTGTCACCCAATAGAAAACAGGGGATTGAACCTTCTCATACTGTACAGCCTTGAGAAGAGGTGAGGTCATAAGTTTATGACCTGTTAAAAAATAATAATTAACAATAGAGTCAATGACATAATAGAATGGGGCTGGTTGTAGGGCTATCCTGCTAGAGGCGGCAAATTAATGATTGACTGTTGTGTCTTGGCTCTCTGTGGTTCATTTAGAACAAAGGACTCTGAACGTACATTTAGATTTGAATATGCCATCATCAATTCCTGCTTTTTTTCTGCTGCTATTGCTAACCAGCAAATACTGCTGTTTATAGAATTCCTAATACTCAACTGTAATGTATAAATATTGTCAGCCCACCTAGGTTGTACAGTAGTATGGGTAAACAAATATATATCCAATAATATAAAATGGTCATGTTTTTGTTTGTCATTTAATAATGTTTAACAAATTAAACAGTGTTGCAGGGTTTACTTTCCTGACACAAAACATTTGCCCTCATTTGCCCTCACCTCAGAAAATTAAAGGAAATGTCAAAACATGTGGCCCACGTGTCTTCCACACAACGCCATGTATGAGGTGGTAATTGCATATAGTTCAGTTTGTTTTATGCATTAGGTTTAGCTTCTCTGCTGCAGGGAATCAACATTCACCCACCCACGCACTACAAACGCACACACACACGACGCACGCACGTTACCTTACCCTGTTACCATTTTAAGGTGAAGGCATTGATACGCGTAACTCATGAAAAGTGTATTTTCTCATTCATGTGTGGATTATTGGGCATCAACTACTCATGTTAACCCATTTCAATATTTATAAATACAATTGAATCTGAATACAATTAGAAACCCATAAATGAATCAATACTTAATGTCAGGCGGCTAATGTATGCAAGCAAATCCCTCTACAGATGGAAAAAAACAACTAAATAAAGGATTTATTTATTTATTGTAATATTATTAACTATTAAATCTCACCCTGTACCTGATTTGCACGAAAGTCTTAACAAAACACAAACAGTTTGGATCCATTAAACGATAACACAACATAAACTCTGGGCTTGTTAAATAACAAGCTGTCGAGGGAAGCCATTAAGCATTTTAGTCTGGCTAGACCTTATTATCCTCAGCCCTTTTTTGAGTTTTTTATGGGGAAATAAATAATTGAGTAAGATGTTATATTTATAAAAAACTAAGTATTTCCATCCAATAAAACAGCTAGATGAGATAGCAGTCATTGCGTGGTGATTTTGTTTAGAGGAGCTGAGGCAAACCTAAAGGAGTATGGTCACATATTCGAATGGTGCTCTGCTCTTCAGTTTCCAATAATTGTACCTACTGGGAGTTCTAGCCGTGCCATTTGTCTTCCCTCTGCATTTGGTTAAAACGCCAATTAACATTTTGCAATTAGTTGACTAATTCGGTGTCCAGAGACACTGAGTGCCCTTACACAATATATTTATAAACTCAAAACATTTTTACACACACACACACACACACACACACACACACACACACACACACACACACACACACACACACACACACACACACACACACACACACACACACACACACACACACACACGGTTGCCACCTATCGGATTAATTAATCGATTAAAATGAAAACACAGATGAATCGATATAGATTAATTGCAGATAAAATAATTATGTTGGTTGTAGCTCAATGAGATCGGTCAATACAAATGTTAATGCCATTCAAATATATACAGTACAAAGGTACTATACCCTTCTCCCCTATGTCATGCACATTGACATTGCGCATTGCAATTATTTATAATTTGCAATGTCTTTTGGAGTTACAAGTGAGTGGTATCACTTATCAAGCAATGCTACTACTGGTACTCAGTGATTCTCAATAGACTTGTTGTCTTTGTCTTACCGATGCAGTTTATAAAATCCATGTACAACCGGACATGGATGGAGAGGTATGGCCAGCCTGCCAGCACAGAGACGGTCACTCTGCTGTGGTCGTCCACCGTCTCCATCTTTGCCATTGGGGGCCTCTTGGGAACACTTTGTGTCTCTTCTATGGTGAAAGTCCTGGGGAGGTAAGTCACTAGTCTCACAATTAATCATACAACACAATCTGTTGTTTATTTACTGCATTCTTGTAATTGTGTTACCAGGGGCCGTATTCACAAAGGATCTTAGGGCTAAAAGTAGGTCCTAACTGGCGAATTTAGGAGTAACTGCTAAAAGTAATGGGCGTGTCACTCTTAAATTTAGGACTCCTAACTTTCACAAATTCACAAAGTATTTTAGGTCTAAAAGTAACACCTACGTCTAGGCGAGCTTAAAAGTCCTCAAGAGGACTCATAACTCAGTAAGACCTATTCACAAAGAATAGTAAAATGGCTGCGAGACAAAATGTTTTGGAGTCAATGGAAGACTGTGAGTTAATGAAGAGATATAGGCTAAATCGTGAGGGTATTAAACTTGTTGTGGAGATAGTGCGGGATGCAATAACATCCCCGACTAACAGGAATAATCTGATTAGTCCCGAAATAAAATGTTTGGCAACACCACGTTATTTAGCAACAGGGAAAATGCAATTTTGCAATTCTGACGATTTAGGAATATCGCAACCATCAGTCAGCCGTGCCATAAACAAAACTATCAGCGAGCTTTGTAGACCACATATCATCCAACATTTTATCCAGTTTTATTCAATAATTACACAGGATCAAAACCAACTTCATGGCAACTGCAGGTATGCCCGGTGTGGTCGGTGCTATTGACGGGACGCACATAAAAATAATTGCGCCATCAAAAGATGACGACGTGTTCGTCAATAGGAAGAAAGTGCATTCCATCAACACGCAGGTTGTTTTTGGTGCAAATTTTAACATACTGGATGTTGTTGCAAAGTGGCCTGGAGCTACCCATGATTCGTGCATTTTAATGGGGGGCGGTCTGAGGCAACTTTTTGAGGGGCACCATGTACCATTTGGGTGTCACTTGCTGGGTGACAGTGGCTATCCCTGCAAGACGTGGCTCTTGACACCCTACCTCAATCCACAACCGGGAGCACAGTTAAAGTATAACAAGTGTTTACGCAGATTACGCTTAGTCCTATGCGTAAAACACATCATGTTGGCTCTTTGACGCCTTTTATTTGTTGAATCCATATTTATTATTGTTTACTGTTTTCCTCCATATATGTTAGAACACACAAACATACAGAGAGAAATTGGGCAGATGAAACGTCGGTTTCATGTCCTCCATGGCGAAATGCGCCTCACCTTAGAGAGGGCAAGCACAATCATCACTGTATGTGCCATTCTACACAACCTCTGCAAGCGGAGGAATATACAGCCAGACGATGATGATGATGATGACCACGATGACCACGATGATGATGATGATGATGATGATGATGGCGATCAACATGACAATGAATTTGGCCGTGTGGAACCGAGTGGACTGACATTTAGGGATCACTTTGTGAATACACATTTTAGGTAAACACCTTGGCACAAATCAGTCAACACACATTTGTGTAGTTCATTTCTTTCAATTTTACGTATTTTTATTCTTTGCTTTCTCTCTCTCTCTCTCTCTCTCTCTCTCTCTCTCTCTCTTGAACGTGCAGGCTAAAACATCATTATCGTGGTCTGCACAAACTTGTCATCATGCTTGTATTTTGCTAACTGCACTGTCCATAACAAAAAAAAACGGCCTTGTTTTTTGGTGATTTAGTGGGCTTGTCTGAACAACCAATCACCGCACTGAGCGCTTCTAAACTCGTGCACGAGAATCGACGTAAACCATAGCAACGGCGCGTCACTCTTAATTCACTCTTAGTGATTTATCCTTATTAAGAGTAGGTCTCAGCAGCTTTGCGAAAAACTTTTAAGAAAAAACTCCTACGTAAAATGTTTTAGCGCGAGTTAGGAGCACTCCTAGTGGTAAGATAAAATGCTTTGTGAATACGGCCCCTGACCTTTAACTTACCGGTAAGTGTTTTCCTGAGAGCCCAGACAACAATGCTCTATCTACAGCTGCAATCTATTTTTACACATCTTTTCTTTTCCATGGATTTTGCTCCCTTGCTCTGACTAAAACTCTCAACGCCCATCCTGTCGGATCATGTCTTGTCCCTCTACAATTGTGATCCCATTGCAGAGTGTGGCTGAGTTCAGGTTGTGCAAGGGGCTTGTAGCAGGCAGCGTGCACCTTTGAAGGAAAGACATGGTCTATTTTCCGCTGCCCAAGGCTTTGTAGGAGGGCTCCAGGCATGGCATTTACTCCAGCGGAGGCTCCACCTGTGCCCCCAATGTCTTCCTCCAGTTTCTCTTGCAGGTTAATGCTTATCCCACCAGTTAGGGGCCGGCTAATAGATAGTTTCTTTTCAGCTATTGCAGCAGTGGCGGTCGAGGCTGGTGGTGGAGGAGGGCCGTCCTGTCACACAGGGAAATCACTTAGTATTGAGTATTGACACACACACTCTCTGTATTCACAGCTTGTACACACATCGCTGGAGCAGACCATTTGAGATTGGTGCACTGTACACAACAGCAAGCTAATTGGCTGCTACCTCAGTAAGCTTCATTCATTTATACATCCTTGCACATGGTAATCCTACTCTTGGTGCAGGACATAATGTAATGTTTTTTTACGTACGCAAGTATACCCAGTAACGGAACAGTGTAATGATTCTTTGAAGGAAATTATATAATGGTATAGGCTACATATTGTTACCTAACCCCTAGAATTATATGAGAATGAATTGCAGTGAATGGTATTGATTTGGATAGATCAGTACATGGTCCAGCACTGAAATGCTGTTTTTCTACGCGTCCGCTTTTGTTGCTTGTATTTTCAGTTTTATTTAATTCAGTACAGTCTATTTTTAGCTCAGGTGTTTATTCTCTGGCCGTAGCAGTTCCTCTGGGATAATTTCAACATCAGGGAATGAACATGACAATATTTAGGCATCGTTTGGACTTTATTTTAGTGTCCAGAATTGGTTTGATCACAGCCAACATTAACGGCAGAGGAGAGATGAATGAGCTAAAATATAAGCCACGGGTAATGCATTCCTAAGTCATTTCTCCTCGGAATGACCCAAAGAAGGCAGAATAATAATAAAATCTACAATTCAAATGTTCTTTATACTCCGTACTTGCTTAAAACAGAGGACAATAAAAAGTGTTGTATGGTGGGGATACAGAGTGTCCATTTGCCTTGGCCCGAGAGGCAGTGGTGGACCATGTATTCTGTGTTCCAATCTGGAGGAGGATCAAGTCTGGTGGTGCGATGAGATTCTCAGGTGTCCACCTAGCAGAGTTCCTGGTGTGATTTTGCTAGTTACCTCATGCAGCTCTGCCAGTAGTCCCATCATTAGTCCCTAATAATCGGTATTTGAGAAGCTAAGGAGCCTTCCCTTCACTAACGAATAGGACGTCAGATTGGCAGAGGAAAAGGCTCATGGAGGCTTCGCCCTGAGCTGTGTAGAATTGAACAGGCGAAATGAAAGGAGCAGAGCGCTGAAGCAAGGTCAAGGTTCCTGTTGGTGTCTGCAGATATACCCTCTTAACATTCACCTTGGATTCCTCAAGAAGGGTGTGGGGCCCTTCATGTGTCGACTATTATTCATCCTCTCTCTCTCGCCCTCTTCTCTCTCTTCTCTTTCCCCGGGACATCTGTGTGCCGGCTGGCAGTCGCGCAGGGTGTCTACAAAGGTTTGGGCTCTGGGCTCAGGCAGGGAGAGTTGAATATATTAGCCGACCGACATGCCCTTATGGTTTGGTACTGAAGAGCAATTTTGAATATTGATTAATTCTTTCTGCCCTCTTTAACTGTATAGGGGAATGTCTATGGGTTTTTTGCTTTACCTTAACAGCAAAAGTACACATCGGATCAATAGCATTATGTTTTTACTTTACACTACTATTACCAATTTGTTGGTATATTGCTATTGCTAATCCAGCAATATCTTTAGCTCAACTCGGGAATTGGGTGGGATAAACTAGTTCTTTGGAGATCTCAGAGGCTTTTATCATTGTTACCAACATATGCTACTTCTGTGAGGTCTTTGGTGTTGGTGAGATTCCAATCAGCGTCGCAAGAGACAGCTAATGAGAAAAATTACAGGACTATGGAGGGATGATTGAACTAGCTGGGGTTTAACCAGCAGGGGGCGATAAACATGCATGCAAAAGAGCTCATTTCCCCTGAGAGTAAAGGAGCGCAACCTATGTCCATCTGTTCTGGTCCGAAAATAACTGTGCTGTGTCTCAATAGCTCCCTTTAACAGTTTTAGCCCTTTCAATTACACAAGTGTACCCTGGACTTGGCTGCCATCCAATCCCCAGGTCCCTTGGTCAGCTCTCCCTGTTCCTCTCTGAGGACATTTCTAAAGGAGACAAGTTGAGATGTACCGATTCTAATTACAAATATATAATGTTTGGGATGGTTCGCAGTCCTACATCATGGTTCCCATTGTATTAATCGAAAACAAGTTATAAATTTGTATAATTTGTAGAAGTTAGATATTGT
Organism: Melanogrammus aeglefinus; assembly: GCA_900291075.1. Classification (NCBI taxonomy): domain Eukaryota; kingdom Metazoa; phylum Chordata; class Actinopteri; order Gadiformes; family Gadidae; genus Melanogrammus; species Melanogrammus aeglefinus. The sequence goes on from OLKM01000055.1 coordinate 348,685, forward strand.
TTTGGCTGTTAAACTTGACATTCTTTTAATATTTATTTCCCAAGCCATATTTTCTCATTTAAAGTAGTCAATCGTTTATTCTTTAAGAGAAAAAAGAATGAATGCTGTGTGAAATATTTGTTCACTGCTGGTCGGCTGGTCGATTGACCAGCAGTGCTGGCCATCACAACACACTTAATAACTGCAATAAACTAATGTTTGCGGGCACCCTTCTGTCAATTACAGTGGCAAAACCCTATGCTTTTGCCATTCTCGCCTTCCATCCGCAACCAATTGAAGTGGCTTGTCATTCTTAAGGATATTTACGGTAAATGGTCTTGGGAGACCTTGAGCGCATATCTTCTAAGATGCTTTTTAAATTGGGATAAATCCATCTTGCAGTTTGAAAACGGCTTCTTTAAGCACTCCTAGCTAGGCTCAGAGTAAGGAATGAGCACACACATGTGGACTGAATATGCAGTTTACTACAGTAGACAGCACTGTACCACAAATTTATAGAACAAGTATCATGCTGCCTCTGCAAAACTTACATTATCTGATAAAATCGGAAATGAAAGCACTTCTCTTGTTTTGAATGATCCAAATGATTATTCATAACCACTAAGAAGTGTATTTTAATACAAATCAAATCAGTTCTGTGTAATTAAGTTAATCTCTGTAATACAGTTGAACAAATATTTGCTTGAGCTATGAAACAAAATATTAAGGGTTTGAGTCAGATATTGAATGTGGAAAACATGAAAACATTGTGTAGGCCGACTGATCTGGGATCTATTTTGAATGTCTGGATTAAAGGGAATTAGAGTGTTGCCTCAAACTGAGTGACTCTTTCCCAAAGGACCAGTTTTGGAGAGAAGGCAGCACTTTAGAGGCACTGGAAAAGGGTCAGCTCAAATTTGAACAATAACACGGCCCAACAAAACAAAAGGGACAACCCCATATCATAAATATGCCCCAATTTTTTTTGATGGAAGGATAACAATACATCAACAAGAAAAGCCATGTAATTGAATTGCAAGAGCAATTTCTTGATGACATACCGTCACAAAATGTTTTGCACTCTGTCAGACACGTGCATGTGAAAATACTGAGACCTGACATGGAAAATTGAACTATATAAAAATCCATTCATCCATACTCATCTTGACATTTATATGTTAAAGACCTTCTGTCACGATCAAGCAATTAGTAGTCAAACAAGGCAATAACGAATTGTTCAAAGACTAAATAATGCATAATTCAATGTTTTGTTTACATGTACATCATAATATAATACGAGTTGTATAATATAATGTTCTCAATTGTTGTCAATTGTGTTGCCGGGAAATGTCGGACAATAATGTCGGCCTTCAAGAACAGGCCATCGTTTTAGCACTTGGCATATTTATGAGATGCGGCACTGAAGCCCCGTCTAGCTGTTGGTAAATAATTGATGTGACCGTAGAAAAGGAGCCCAATATATCCAGGATCACACAGGGGTTCAGGCGCCTGTCCTGTATACTTATTCTTGAATTGCTTGGGCCCAGACCCCACCCGCGGATGAAGCAGTTCCACCTGTGGCAAACACTGATGTCCTTCCCTCTCCTGTGTTCCCTCCTTGGCAGGAAGGGCACCTTGCTGCTGAACAACTGCTTTGCGGTAATAGCGGCTGTGCTCCTCTCCCTGGGGGAGATGGCAGGCTCTTTTGAAATGCTCCTATTGGGTCGGCTCATCATGGGAGTGGACTCTGGTGAGTTTCTCTATTCCCCCTATAGATCTGTCTCCAAGAAGTCCTGCTCATTATTATTCCTGCAGTATAAATTTGCCCGTGTTGGTACCAGCAGCAGTGATGCGTTGGGCATGTACAGGGCGATGAAACATTGCCTGGTACAGTGTCAGGAGTTGACCTAACCCCAATGTGTCAAATGTGTTCCGGATCTTATTATACTCATTCCATCATTATAATCGTCACTATGAAAACTATGGTCACAGAGAGCACTGGAGATATCACTTACAAATGTGTTTTTTTTCTTACACATTAGGTATTGCTCTTTGCGCTCTGCCAATGTACCTTGGAGAAATTTCCCCAAGGAATATAAGAGGATCCATTGGTCAGTTCAATTCCATCCTCATCTGCTTGGGAGTGTTCACTGGACAAGTGCTGGGGCTTCCACAGCTGCTGGGGCAGGTTGGTGCTGTTGGACTTTTGCCTGCTCGTGAGCATAAGCTTGTTACAAATAACGGATCCCAAAAATGCAAAATGGTTCAATTGGTTATATTAAAACATGACTAATAAAATGCATTTAAGCGTTATCTCTTAACGTGTTATGCAAAGCTAGAGCTCACAACTGATTATAAAAAGGTTATAAAACATGAAATAAAAGGCTCTTGACAAGGTCATAACATTTTAGATATCATATTCTTCAACTCACCATATTCTCCACTATGTATCGGCAGGGGGGGAGCTTTATCTCCCCATTTTTGTGATAAATGTACTTCATTTATGTCATAATATTTGACCATTCTAATCTATTTCCGAGGCCTTTAGCTATATTTCTTAGCGCTGTCTTCATGAAGAATATGAATAGGTTGTCATGTTTTCTCCGTCACCTAGCCTGCATACAATGATACATGACTAGCCGCCTCAAAGCGCTTCACGCTCCGCCGCCTCGGAGCCAGGGTGGAGCCTTTTTTCCACACTCACATCAGTAGTTGTTCATGTGACATGTTTCCATTGTTGATCTGTTGGGGCTGAAAATAGACAGAATAAGCCAGGAGCACATACGCTCCAGCCGAGCCAAGTGAGGCCGTGTAATGTGTACAGTAACACAACAGTATATAAGAAAGTACACTGTTATCCAGCCGCGTCTCACTGAGTCACACATCAACTCGCTCCTTAGACGGTGGCACCCTTGACTTCCTTGTTAAAATGCTGAACAACAAATAAAGAGGGACCTAAATAGTGCTCTTGTAATTAGCTTTTATCGACTCCCTGGCTGCTAATTACGTGGAGGAAACACGCAGCCTGCGCTAGAGCTGAACACGGGGGGGGGGACCCACTATGGCAATTCAGCTCCTGCTTGTGCTGTTGTTAAGATTGCACTTTGTGCACGATCAGGTAAGCCTGTAACTAGTGCTTCCATGGAGGTGTTGCTGAGCGAGAGTGTAGTTAAAGCATTCAAACGACCATAAACAAACCAAAATAACCAAATACAAGTGCCACAAAGAGCTGTTGCTAATAATGCCTCACACAAATCGAACATTACACGTCTTTGTTTGAAGCGTTAATATTGATCCGATACGAGGGATTGTTCGGCGAGGTTAAAGTTAAAGTTAAAGCCCTTGCTTTGCTTCATTGCTTCAGTCCAGTCCATCCTGTGTTGGGCCCCAGTAACTGGACCGAATAAAAACCTCAGATTAGATACATTTTCTAGATATCTCTTCGCTCACTATTTGATTTGTAATAGAGAATGAAGATGAGGATTAGGGCTTGATAGAACCGGTGCTTCCAATAATTAAATTTGGAGATTTCCGGCTGCTGTTAATTTCTGTCAATTATCATATATGTATTAAATTAGGGTTTTATAGTTCCTTGTCTAAAAGTAAATCTATGATGACTAACGAGTCGTTCCGCTGGAAAATTTGTGTATCCAGAGCAGGATGTTGAACTCTGCACTCCCGCGATCTGTGGGAGATATTACCCAGTGCGTCAGGGAGACACAGACCTCCAGTGAGGGAAACTGGGGCGCAGCAGGATGCAGCAGCATTGGCTCTTGTCCATTAATAGTAATGTTGCGCATCGCTGCATCCACCACATAGCCCACATCCCCCGTGACCAACACTAATTGACCAACTCTCTCTCTCTCTCTCTCTCTCTCTCTCTCTCTCTCTCTCTCTCTCTCTCTCTCTCTTCTCTCTCTCTCTCTCTCTCTCTCTCTCTCTCTCTCTCTCTCTCTCTCTCTCTCTCTCTCTCTCTCTCTCTCTCTCTCTCTCTCTCTCTCTCTCTCTCTCGATATACTGTATATCTGTGTCTCTCTTTCTTTCCCTCTCTGTTCAAAATAATGAATCATTTGATATCCCTATTATAGGGTGGGAGGGTGGTGTTGCGCTCCCTGTTATGTTTTTTTACCCGTCATGTGTTTTACCCGTAGTTGTTTTCAGAGGATTTTGACCGAGGTTGGTGAACATGTTGCATTCCCCCGGCCCCCCAATTTTTCAATCTACGCTGACATTTACACATGATTTCCAACAGCGATAAGACAATTTTCTCATTTCTAATTTATAAGGCTCGGGCTTTCCTCCATCAACCCTCCCTCAAGACCCCCTTTCTAAATAAATACCCTAAGGAATCAGTACTGTATACATTGATGTGTTCTTACAATTATATGTACACCAGCCACCGCTCCTCTGCTATTTGCTATCAGACACATGGTTATTTGACAAGAGGCCTCAGGCCATCAGCATCTCATATGACACACTTGATGAATATCTCAATCCTGTATTTGCCGGCGTACAACAGCATTGTATACAAAGGTTAGTTTCCTGCCCTTTGCGCCTCGCGTTAATGAAAGGCGATACACGACTGCAGTTGGTAAGCGGTGCGACGCGCTGATAGAGCTTGACAAATGATCCGTACCCTAACCTTCATGCTTGCGCAATGACCGGGATCCTTCCCGTTGGGAACCATGTTTAATTCGGGTTTACAGCACCAAACAAGCTGGAAGCAGACATTTTAATTGAGGCACCTCTGGAGGCGCGTTGACACGTCACATTAGCGCTGTCACAAGTGGAGGCCTTGGCCCACCGCTCTGACAGCCCTAGTGGGTGGGCTGGTAAGAGGTAAAGCAGCCCCGTACTTATATAGTCCCTAGCCTCGTTGACGATAGGCTTTCTCGTGACTCATGGGCAAGCGTCTCTCTCTCTCTCTCTCTCTCTCTCTCTCTCTCTCTCTCTCTCTCTCTCTCTCTCTCTCTCTCTCTCTCTCTCTCTCTCTCTCTCTCCTCTCTCTCTCTCCTCTCTCTCTCTCTCTCTCTCTCTCTCTCTCCTCTCTCTCTCTCCTCTCTCTCTCTCTCTCCTCTCTCTCTCTCTCTCTCTCTCTCTCTCTCTCTCTCCCCCTCCCCTCCCTCACTCAATTACTCTATCAGAGAGGGGAGTAGACTTTTTCAATCAGAAAGCTACTTAATGTGTTTGCAGTGTCTGCTGCCACACACACACACACACACACACACACACACACACACCACACACACACACACACACACACACACACACACACACACACACACACACACACACACACACACACACACACACACACACACACACACTCTCACACTCTCTCTCTCTCTAATGCATGGGGAAAACCCAATACACACTAGGAAATACTCATGTTCCTACAAATTTTTTGCTTATGGTTTGCTGATGATAAAAGTGTTCAGCAGTCGCACACACACTCTTCGAGCACGAGGCTGATGCATTGACAGAAAACAAAACAGTGACCCAACACCGGTGATGCAAAGGTGAAAAGTGGCGAAATGAGAGTGCATGCATTTGTGTTTCCCATGAAAGAAAAGCAATTGTCCACACGTTGCTTTTGGATCTAAGGACCTACTTCCCATCCCGCCCTGTGGGCTTGTACCTTGTCGTTCCACAGGGGCCTAATGATGGAAGATCGCTTTGCTCCATGCTCTAGGGATTTGTTTTTGCAGGAGAAGGGGAAAAACAACACAGGTAGTCCATTTCCCCCTCCCCGCTTATATTGCAGCAGGTCATCTTTAGTTTTACTTTGGAGATCTTGGACATCCAGCCATTCCCTCAACACTTTTTTTTCTTTCTATATTATTTCATTATTCTTTAAAGGCAACAGGTGTATGAACCAGGCCTTAGCCTTATTATCACACTGTCATCAGACGTAAAAAAAAAACCATTAATTGATGTATTGGTGTATAACTTATTGTGGCGAAGGTGTTCTACTCCAAGTTATGAGGTTTGATTCCAAGTAGAAAGGTTCTTGGTTCCATCCCGAGAGCCCTCCATCTACTGGGAGGGAGATGGCTTCCATATATACATATTGTTAAAGATAGTGAGCTGCTAGTATATTGTGTATGTTGTTTTTATGTTGTTACATTTCAAGCACAACATTCATGCACAGAACAAATTGGCGAACAAGTTACAACACTGGGGTTACTTACAAACAACCATCTTTTTGTTTTTTTTCCTTGAACCATGTGGCATAGATCCACTATGACACGTCTTTGTCAAACTGCATCTCCAAACAGACAAGCTCGAACTAGAATGGCCTTGCTGTTGATGAAACAAACCGTGTGACTGGGTTGTTCACCCTTTCATACACCCTTTTTCGTTAAGAATTACATAACACAATCAAATGCCAAATCCAGACTTTCAAAAAGTTGTTCCTGATTCGACGCGGAAAGGCCGGAGTAATGCCACGCCATTACTATTTCAGCAATAGCATGGCATCACACGTTTCTTATGAATGGCCATGAACCCAATGTAAATTTGTATACATTTGGAGCCTAATTACGAAGAGGACGGGTAATTGCTTTGCAGCTGATAAACAATGGTGGCTAATTCGATTTTTCACCCATCCATCCAGAATTACTAATTGATTACCAATCACGTATTCAGTTTCACTAGTGTCTGGCTCGGATAAGCAAGGACCAGGTTTCAATTTCACAATCATTACTTACATACTGGGAAATCAAATGACTGCACTGGCCTAACAACACATAGCCAAGGAGAGTGGACACGTTAGGCTAAAGTTCAACGTGCCCACATGCTGATTCTACTGGGTTTTCATACACCCCAAGACACCTCTCTATGATGTCTGTGTGTGTGATATATATTTATATACAGTATGTGTGTGTAAATTGTGTATTGATCTTATGTTGTGATGTGTATATGGTGTAGTAAACACATCAGGTTCTCGCGTCGAGACACATTTTCTCTAATCGTATCGTTTTTCACTTAAATACAAATATAAAATGGAAAGGCTACAGGGAGGTTGAAAGAGGCTTAGTGAAAAACTGAATTTAAAGAAAACACAATCATGGGTATTGGTTTTTTGCTTGTTCTTTCAGTTGGGATTAGTCGTGTGAAGTGACTCACCAATAGTCGTTTTCGAAAATGCACCATCTTTAAGGACCACAAAAACAATATCCATTAGGTGAGCCATGCTTGGCCACTCACTTGTCATTGCCAACATAAAAAACAAACAATTCTGGGGAAAAATTCGGATAGCTACATGTCCTTGACCACTAGTGTATTCAGGGCTGACAGCTACACTTGAAAGCACTATAGCTTCATGCAATTAACTTGGATGTATCTCAAACGTGTTGCCTGAACTGACTCCCCACAATGTTTTCCCACTTGTATCATATATATATATATATATATATATATATATATATATATATATATATATAATATATATATATATATATATATATATATATATATATATATATATATATATATATATATATATATATATTGGTTCCTATGCCAGTGTTCCTCCTGGCATAGGAACCAATTCTAGAAAAGGAATATCTGACCTGTGTACCACAGCGGTGGTATGTGCCACCGGGGAACCAGCTTGGAGCTGAGGTACTACCAGCTCTTGATCACTACAGGTCACATGAGGGCCAATTACGTTCCGCTCCCCTGATCAGCTAAAGTAGATCTGATGTTGTGTTGAGGTGATGTCTGCTGTCTCCGATCATCGGCTCAGGTTAGGGTGGTGTGGAATTGGACGCCATGGAGAATACATTTTATTGCATGGTCATTGTTTTTGAAGGGAGGTTGGAAAACAACTGCGACAACAAGGGAAATACTGTTTTCCAATTTCTGTTTTTTTGGGGCGTCTGCTTGACATTCAATCAAATATAATTGACAGCAGTACTTTGATTAAACTTAAGGGATTAAAATAACTCGGGTGATCATAACTATGAATAAAATATTGGGGCCCAGTGCCTTCTTGTGCATCTCTAGCTGACATTTCTTATAGGCACATTTTCCCAGTTTTCTAACTTTACTTATTTTTAACTAATAGAAAAAAACCCTCCATGCCCATTCCTTCACTCCCACCCCCATCTACCCAACAGGGGACTCCTGTTGGGTTGTCTATTATGATCCAGAGTCGGGGGGAATTGTTTGTGTAGCCTTGTGTGGTCGTTAGGGTGCGCATAGTTGACGCATATGTGTACGTGTTCTGTGTGTGCCTTTCAACTTGTCAGTGTTAGTGTGTGATTTCAAGCGCGCCGAGCGGGAGCAGCCGCATCATCCCCCCGGATGACTCAGTGCTCCGTGTGCCGGGGATGACGTAGGCCCTGTGGTTGTGATGCAATAGTCTGCAGGGGTACAGTAATCTCTCACCAGGTGTGGTCCTCCTGCTTCGCTCTTTGGTGTCCACAGCGGGAGATGTTGTTGAATGTAAATGATGTTGTATAATAAACGGCAGCGTTATACAGCAGTGTCCGTGCAGGTGCACTCGCTGGACCCTTCTCCGATGACGCATCCATGCTGTGCCTCGGGCACCGGTTAACTATACTGCATTTTATTTACTTTCTATCAAATCTGAAACACTGGGACTGATACCCAGCTCATACGTGCATTATATAAGCAAGATCTTATCTTTGAGAACAGGCACAGGCTCATTCCGATTTTTGGTCGTCAAGGGATTCAGTGTGACGGTTAGATAATTAGAGATAGGAACACATCTGTGTGGAATCGGGTCATCTTGTATCTGAAATGACTGAGCGCTGTCACTGACAGAGGCGGTTGAGAAGATACGCAGGGCTCAAGGTCTGTTCTGCTCACTAACTTCCTCATTACAATTCAATTAGACACACAACTACAATCTGCATCTTTCTCACTTTAAGATGCTGTTAATTAAAGTGAGTCACGACACATTGGAAGAGAACAGCGGATGTCAGTCACTATGCAAATGGGTTGAACAAACACAAACCGACTAGGAGAGCAGGGGAAGTGTCAGGCGAGCCATGCATTAATTACAGAAGGGAAACTTTATGTCTGGGAAAACTTGGCGGCTTGGAATGTCCTTCCGTAGTAGAACTTGGATATCCAATTATCTGTAATATAATGTACTGTACAACTTGCATCCCTCTCTGAGGATCTATCAGCCTATACGGCCGCCTCGGGTATGGCAGACCTGTACATCACAAAATGTCTGAAGCTATGTTTGTTGGCAAAATGCAAACATCTGTATTGATTCTCTTAAGGCATCGTAACACAGACGTGAAAGCGTTTCGCAAACGTAACAAAGTGTTAAAAGATTTGCCAATGAAGATACAAGCTTCACATTAAATGTGTCTGATAAAATAAACTAAAGGGGATTTGCTTCGCACCGTGGCAGCATTTATTTATTCAAATGAGCGTTATAATATATTCCAATCTTTGATATTTTGCCCTGTAAGTCCACCAGACTGTGACAGATGGACGCTGTCTTGTTTTTCTATGAGACAAGCGTCAGTCTGTTGGAAATGAGACCTGGCCTGACCTGCATGATGAACCAAATGGCACGGAATGCAGCAATGGTTTCACCACCTCTCCTATTTCAAACATAATTCAGACAAAAAAGAACTATATTTTCATTTTCAGTCTCAGCGTTTAAAACCAACGAGAGAAGCATGTCTTTGAATGAGGTCACTCCTCAAGGGGGATGACTAACAAGGCAGGCGGGGCAACACTTTCATGCTATTCGTTGCCTTCTTTTTAACCCCCCCCCCCCCCCCCCCATTGTGAATTAAATAAAATATGCTATCCATATTTTATTGTATTAGGCCATTGATATGTGATGTTGAGTTTCAATTAACACAAAAAGCTGTATTTTTCCAATGTTTTTTGACAGCTGAATACTTTTAAACCAGTGACTAGCGTTGATAGAAATTCATGCATGAGGGAATATGGTTTGAATGTTCTTCTAGATTATTCAGAGAAATGATGGTAGTGTAGAAAACATAAAGCCACAATTTAGTACTAAGTAGTTCTTCCTTTGGAACTGCATTGTATTCTTTTGAAACCTCTAGTTTAGGGCGATAATAAGTGGTGATTTTATGACAAAATGATATAATCTGTAGGCATATTTTAGCCTTGAAGTCTAGTAGTATTATAAGCAGATGTGTCTTCTGTAGTTCATCGCCCACGTCTCTCTCGTGTTTACTCGAGCAACATCACATTTTGTATGAGTTGTCTTTGTTACAGTTCTGTTGGCCCAATACAGATGGATGCACACACGCGCGCCCGCATTTATTTCTTCTTTTTAACACTCACTCGCGGTAAAACAATGTTTTCTCACAATCAAATACTCATCAATCCTAAAAGTCATGGGCTTGTACAGGATGTCTGTCTTAAGAAAATGTGTGTTTGCTTTAGGGTGTTTGTAGATGCATTGATTTAACCACTTATTATCGCTATCTCAGCTGTTCTTTCCCAAATAATTTACCAAGAATGTGTGGCTAGGTAAATAAGAGAAGCAAAGTGTATGTGCGAGGTGCACAAGCAACATTATGCATGCACCCTTAAAATAGCATCGGAACAAGGCGCCACTGACTTTAAACCTGGTATTTCCTGGTTTGTGGCGAAATTGTTTTCCGAAACTGCAAAATAGCACCAGGGAACATTTGCGCCAGAACATGCCTCCTACATTCGCTGAACCGCCCCTTGGGGCGCAAGATCATTCCCTAATTTAGCGGCGCGTGCCTGTGGAGGGAAAAGAACGCTCTGCGCCAGTTGCAAACTAGCAACGACACATGCGTCAGTGTAGAAAGTCAATTGCGCTGGATGCAAGATAGGGCCCTTTGTGTCTTTCCACTGTAAACCCTGCCAGTTATCATAGATGGCCTCACTACTGCCATGTGGGGAACATATTAATGCAAAATAAAGGAGGACATTGGAGATTAGCAAATAAGTTTACATAATATCTTTGTGTCTCCTTATCATTTGCTTGATGTCGCTTGTTGTGTTTCGTTTCTGAATTTGACTGCAGGAGTCCAAATGGCCCTTCCTGTTCGCCTTCCTGGCGGTTCCTGCTTTGATTCAACTGTGTGTGCTGCCGTTCTTCCCAGAGAGTCCTCGCTACCTGCTGATGGAGAGGAGGGATGAAGCTGCCGCAGAAAAAGGTACAGAACGCACGCACGCACACACACGCACGCACGCACGCACGCGCGCGCACAAACCACTGCGGTGATGAGATCACTTTACCCCAAACCACAAAGACGGGACCATTTTAAATAATGAAGCGTACTGGGAATTGTGCTGTGCAGAGTTTTGCATTTCAGTTCTCTTAAAGTGGGAGGGCAGGCCTCAACGAAATCTATAATTGTAACTCCCTTTCATTTTGTAAAATGTATCTATAGCGATTTTGAAAATGTTGTCACATGGTGTTATTTAAAGGAACTTACAGTGTCTTTAAGATAAATGTCCTCAAGGAGCAGGTTGGGGTAAGGGCCATTGGGGTTCGAAGTTCGAACCCGGAACCTTTCGGCGGCCATTAAATTTCCTACCCCAATCTGACAAGTATGGATCATCACCACTGCTGGTTGCAAAAAGACCCAAGCAACAGCTAGAACGGAACAAAACGGGAAATGTAAGGCCTTATTACTGTTATGGGTAAATCAATTGATCCAATCGTCAATTTAATGTTAATATTAATTTTCTTCGATCATGTGCCAGTTATGTGATGTACATGATCCTTGACTTAATTAAGGATCAATTATTAAATGATCTAATTATTATTGACCCACACATATTACATAGGACCACTCCCGACCCCTCCACAAATCATCCAGTCCCCATGGCCAAGAATAACACCTATAAAAAAATATTTTTATATTCTCACTGCCATCGACATCTCCAACAAAAATAAAGTTCCTGTATAAAAACTGTAATGCCGCACTTCACACACATATCCCCCGGACTATGTTCGGAAATTGTTGTATGCTGCTGTTGGTTTTATGGGTTGAATGTTTTCATGGTGTGAGTGGTGTGGGTCTAAAGGTGATATCCTGTCAAAGCTTTTGATAGACGAAGAGATCTGAAAGTGTCAGTAGAAGTGGTAGGACTCTACGGGCACACTATACGGACAGACGGGTGAGAGATCCCAGACCCAGCTTTTTATCACTGCCCTTCATAGTCCACCCACTAACATCATCTTAGCAGTAAGGCTTCTAGATGGGTCGAGCACGGAGAGCCAGAGTGGAGCATCAGGCCGGAGGTTGCATGCAGACATGCACGCACGTACGCACGCACACACACAAAAACACACAAAAGATCCTTAGGGGGTGGGCCTGTAGTGTCCTATTATCATCATGTCGAGTGCGAGACAGAAACAGCATGTTTCTCCACATCCCCATTCGTCTCCTGTCAATTGAGCGCAAGAGTGGCAGAAATTTAGTTAGCTTACAAATTACAGCTCATTCACATGGAACAATAGAGTTACACTTTTATTGGCCGTATCCATGAACACTCGGGCATGTAGAGGAGTGATGAATGTAAAATATGAACAATTCATCACTCGTAAGTGGTTTTGTATTATTCATTATTAATAGGCAGAACTCGACTGAGGGGCGTTTTTCATGGGGCAAAGTCAATAAATTCACAATGATTTCGTAGCTAGGCTAGAATGCAACCAAAATCTGCTCTTCTCTCTCATTGGCACTCCTCAGGTATCTATTCCCCCCCACGCCGTCCCTCCCTCCCACCTGTCCTGCCAACAGTCTATAGTTAGGTTTCTATTCACTCCTTGCCTCAGTAGGGAGTCCTCGTCAAGGAGGCCCTGAAGCTGTCTAGTTTGGAGAGGGGTTCTTTTGTTGTGCCGTGTCTCCATGGAGCACTGCTGGCGTTCAGAAACGTGGCCCAGCATGTCTGCACCGTCGCCAACGGGGGGTGGGGGGGTGGGGGGTGGGTGGGGGTGAAGACAACACTGTAGAGGGAAATATTAACGCACTGACAGATGGGGACGTCCCACTATGAGACCATGAACGTCAATATGGTGGCACGCGACGCTTCAATTTAACAAACTCCCCAGGTGTGATGTTATATTAAGGCAGCTTCTCCATATTTGCCATCAGCAGGAAGCAACAGCGGCCAACTAATCTGTGTTTGCAACAAGCGTCAAAGCGACGTCCTTCATTTTGATTTGAATTTCTTCTACTTTATAGCCCTTCAACTTTCTAACTTTACATTAAACAACAAAGTTGAAGGAGGAATGATACATTATGTATGTTTGCCTGTATGCGTAAAACTTTTTTTTCCATATTTCTTTCAGTTGGCTTAATTCACAGCACAGCATATTACGCACCACTAATCTTCATGATTCATTCATGATTCAATGATTCACTTTGTAATCTTCTCTAATAAAAAATGACTCGATGACAGAGTGGCCAACATTATCAAGTTCAGTCAGGCAGCACCATCATGGGATCTCCTTTTATGTCTCTGATGAGGGGCTTGCATGGCTCATCCATCAAAATCCTCCTGCCCTGGTGACCCAGCTTACCAGCCCTGCCTTCCTGCAGAGCTGTGCCCTTAACCTGCGACAGCAACTGCTCACAATCAATGTAGCGCATGTTTGTGTCTGTGCAGATGAGGGATTCAGCGTGTACACCCGCCAATTTACTAGCTCATGGGATTTGGGGGAAACATTTTTGAGTTATTTATAACCTTCATCAAGGTGAATGTCTTCTTTAGTCTTCAACACATTTGACAAAAGACTTTACTAATGACGTATTCCATCCTTCTGAAATTGTAATTACAGCTCTCCATGATCCAGTCATTAGGCTTAGTAATTAATCCACTTGTTAATTACCATTGTTGATGAACCCATGTGAAGGATCGAAATGGCAGTTCTCTTAGTAGTAGTTAACCCCACTCATTCCAGGTTCTGCATCCTCACAATATCAGTGGCACCATGTAAAAGGGATTTAGATTGGGTAGGATTGAGGGCTAATACATTTTGTTTTGATATTTTTGAATCACTGAACTGTGTCTGGCAAAGACACAGTATATAACCACATAAAAAATATAATACTGTGAGAACAGTATAGTAGAGAACCAGAATTGTAGTGCAGCATATAAGTCATATTCAAAAGCAAACTGAGGCATGTTTTGATTCAGTCATCTTTCAAATTTCAAGTTTGAGGCACAATCTACCAGGGCCTCCACTGGGTTTTCTCATTTGCAGACAAAAAAAATCATTACTTGTCAAATCCAATCATTATCTTTATTATCAAACTCGCCAACTTACCTCTTGCCTCTTGCCTACACGTTATGGGGCATATCCAATTAAATACAATAAATATATTGCCATATTGTGAAACGTAGTTGTATAGTTTACAACTATGTTATCTCATGAGCATAATTTCTGCAATATGGCCCATTTTGAAATATATTTCTATATACGTAGAATAGAAGGATGAGAATGCTAAAAAAAAATGAATATGTTGTTTTAGCATTCCGTGCAGCCTGAGCTGTCTCCTCCGCAGAGACGGATAACAAGAACAGAAACAGTGATCTGTCCCGCGAGACTCTGCGAGTGTGGCTACGCATGAGATAGATATCGGATCAAGAGGCAATAGAAACGTTGGACACGCAGAATTGTAAATGAGTTCCAAAGAACACTTGACCGAAAAAAACAAACCTTTGATTAGAGTTGAGAGGAAGCACCAGCCGCCTTCTCTGCCTCTCTCAGAAAAGGCTTCCAAATTCATTGACTTTTTCTGACATGGCCACCTAAGTCATATTTTTCTGGCAGCTTACAGTATGTCCTTAATAGTATATCCTGGCCTTTGGGCAGTTGACATTTTGTGACAATCAAGTCTGTGGGATGGAAAAGCTGTTATTTCTGTGAAATAAACCCTGACAGAGTTATGTTGCATGCATCGAAAGGTGCACTTTACTACATCCTTCAAGCATCGCACTGCAGGATCTCACAAAAGGGAACCATTCGAGGGACAGAATTGGATAAGGTCTCTGCTATCCAAGCATCCAATTGCATCTTGTTTAAACCCCACCTGTCCACTCAATATGATTCTGAAAGTAAACGCACATGGTGTCATTTGCTTAAAGCACTCATCAGATTGGGGATAGAGATAGTAAAAAAGAGAGAGCTAAAGCCATTTCCATCAATATACGGATGCCGTCTGAGGCGTGCAGCAATGAATGAGACTCAGTGGGATAAAATCTACCATGGTGGAGTCATTATCCTTAGTAATTACATCAAAAATATATATGAAAGTAGAAACAGGCTTTCTTGGGAGTGTTCTCAAGCCTTCTTACAAAAAATGGGAAGATAACGAGACCCTTGAAATAATCAGCGAGGAAAGATTCAGTTCATCTGATGATTGTCTGATGAAGGCAAACAAATGTTCCGTTCAGATTGGAAGAATACATTCCTCGGGGAACCTATCCAGAAAGCAGTGCACTGTCACAGATGTTTGATGTTTGAAATGCTTGAAAGATATTTTGGCGGAAGTCAACTTGTTTATCTTGATAGAATCTTTTCGTCGCTCCCCCCCTGACTCCCCGACTAATTGCATGCATGCAATACTAGTTGAAAACACAAACAAGTCGGGAGCCACTTTGATGCTACAGCCAAGTTCACTGTGGACTGAAAAAATACTGTAACCCTGTCTCACCTACTGGTATAAATGATGAGGGTTGGCCTGGAGGGTGGCTTTAAAGCCTATGGTTCAAATACATTCCGAACCCGGCATATATGGCTCAGGAAGAAGGATCCAGCTGGGTTGGCCGATTGGAGGGGGCGAATCACCTGCTATTAGAATGTGATAACTTGTGCAAATGACTCGGGATCTGAGCTGAGCATGCAATCATTGCGTCGCCTAGCTTTTTTGCCTGTTTCAACCCCAACGTCTGGAGTGTATATGCCCATAACTTTTAGGAGTGATGAGTATTTTATCGTGAGAAAACATTGTTTTACCGCGAGTGAGTGTTAACAAAGAATGAATGAATGCGGGGCTTTGTGTGTATGCGCGCGCGCGTATGCGTCCATCTGTTTAAACACACGCAAACTAAACATGTAACGCATAATACAGTCCATGGCAATGTATATTAACGGGGGGACACATTCATATGTGTCCCTCATCAATAGGATGAGGGCCCTCATCAATAGGATGTTGTGGTTCACGAGGGGTCTCTGTGGTTCATGGGGGGTCTCGCTTCAGATTGTCCATCGCGAGACTCTTGTATGAACCCTTCCCTGTATGAAATGCACCATGATTCCTGGTTTATGGACATTACTTTGGCTAATATATGATTTGGACCCTGTGTTTGCGTCACTTGCGTTAGCGTTCCAGCGGTTCCTGGGAAAGAAGGATGTGTCCAAGGAGCTGGAGGAGGTGTACGCGGAGGGCCACGCACAGAACAACCTGCAGATCGTGTCGGTTCCCCAGCTGATCCGGAACCCGGCCGTTCGCTGGCAGCTCATCACCGTCATCATCACCATGGCTTGTTACCAGCTCTGTGGCCTCAATGCTGTGAGACGGAATGCATTTTCTTTATGATATTTTCAGAAATATACAGAATGCGAATGTTTGCTCCAAGTTATTCACACGCGGTTCAAATAACAATGATATTGTTGAGGCAGAGGTGTTTCAGAACACAAAGTTATTCTCCCCCCTCACCAGGAAGCTTCATTAAGCATACATAAGCAATATCAAATTATGCATAGCTGTATGGAACAAGAGAGTAAGAAGTGGGGAGATTTGGAGATTTTGTGTTCCGACGTTTCCCATTGATATTTCTCATTGGATTTCTCAATATGCATCGACGCATCTAGTCAACTAAAAATAATGCCTCAAACTGGGACGCAAACAATAAGGACGTGCCGTAGAAGTATAATCCACTCGTATCATTCTTGTGACCTTTATCCTTCTTTATAACACCATCCTAACACAAATTAGGATATGGAATGAGGAATGGAGGGTGAAAAATAGAAGAATAAGTAACGTTGTAGTGCAGATCTCCATTTTGACCTGGAAGGATCCTTCATAAAATTAGCAAATGCAGAATATATGTTTCAAAACATATCGATTTCATTATCAATTACCAAAAATGACCATACATAATAAATGCAGCCATGTAACTGTATCTATGTTTTGACAACAATTTCTAAGCATCTTTTAGTTTTGCATCACAATTTGAGAACCTGCAGTTCATTTGAGAACTCACTATATTTCTCCCCATACGTTGTGCATCCG
Source organism: Melanogrammus aeglefinus (assembly GCA_900291075.1). Lineage (NCBI taxonomy): Eukaryota > Metazoa > Chordata > Actinopteri > Gadiformes > Gadidae > Melanogrammus > Melanogrammus aeglefinus. The sequence goes on from OLKM01000055.1 coordinate 365,919, forward strand.
TAAATTTCCCAGAAATGAAGGAACTATGACCATGAGAGTTGCTGAACCTGAGCAATTTGATGCTTTGGTCAAAGGAAGCCAAAAAACGTTGCTACCTTTGCATTGAACAAGGCATCAAAGCTGTTATTGTTGTGCTGAGCCAAGTGGAGTCTAGACTATTTGGACTGTGACTAATAGGTAATGCTTGTAATACATAATTAAAAGAGGCATGCTGTCAAACCTGAAACATAACCTGAATGCGCAACAGTTAAGTTAGATTTAGTACAAGCAAATATTCATTCACAACATGGAATTCAGTTATACTTCATGCACTTCAACAAATATAATTCAAACCGTGTCACAGTCATGTGGCCTTAGTAAATAATCTGTGACTTTTGAGCTATTAAGGTGGCCCTACTGTTAATGCCTCGTTTGAAGCTGGTGGGAAACAATCTTCCAGAACAGCACAAGTGCATGGAAGAGGTTAACTTGGCGGGAGGGAGGGGGTAAACAAACAAGCATTTTGAATTGAAAGCTCCTTGCATGAAATAGGATTTTTCTCTACACATGAGATACCCCCTGATGTTCTCTTATCATTAACATTCATGCCTTTTTTCCCCATCTTACTTTTTTTCTTCCTCTGGCGTTATCTGCTTTGATGTCTCCTTGTATTCACTGCCATTTTAAAAAATAGACTTTCCAATGTGTAGTCTCGATTTGACACAAGCTCTATACGTACATTGATCAAAAAACCTGGAATAGAAATAGGTTTTCACAGATTGTAAATGTTATTTATTCTCACATTCTGATGGAAAGGGCTACCGATAACCCAAATCACAAGGGAGCAGTGAATCCAAGTCTTCCCAGCAAATGTGCTATCCCACGTTATTCATCATAATTTCCGCTAATACAATTTGTTTATTGTATCCTGTTATGGATCTTTCTTATGTCACTAGGCCCTTAAATGAGCCTTGCCTCCTCCCTTGGATCCTGTGGTCTGTTGAGCGTCAGATAGCCACAGAGAAACAACAGGTCATTTGTTTTTTTTAGACATCTTGAGCCCCTTCCTTACCCTTCCTGCCCACACTGCTCCTTCCTGGCCCAACAATCCCTTCTTGCCCACCGCCCCTTCTGTCTACATTGCCCCTTCCTGCCCACACTGCCCCTTCCTGTCCACACCGCCCCTTCCTGTCCACACCGCCCCTTCCTGTCCACTTCCCCTTCCTGCCCTCACTGCCCCTTCCTATCGACACCGCCCCTTCCTGTCCACACTGCCCCTTCTTGTCCACTTCCCCTTCCTGCCCTCACTGCCCCTTCCTATCCACACCGCCCCTTCCTGTCCACACCGCCCCTTCCTGTCCACACCGCCCCTTCCTGACCACAGCAGAGACACCGCAATGTACACGACGCACGACGTGTACATTGAGACAGATGCCCTTGTATGGCGCGTGCGAAAGCTGATGCCTGATGTGTGCTCTCCCACCAGATCTGGTACTACACCAACGGGATCCTAGCCGAGGCCGGCTTCGCAGGAAACATCATCCCCTACATCACGCTGAGCACAGGCGCCGTGGAAACGCTGGCAGCCATTGTCTCGGTGAGCATACTTAACACTTGACTTGAGTGAACGGTGTCTAATTGAACAGCCTGACTCCACACATCAATGTTGGCCAGGAGTCATGGCCTACTACGTGGACAACGTTCAGAGTCTGGCAGCAGACAGCACATGTTGGTTTTGATGGTGTTGTATGAAAATATACCTGGGACTAGCGAAGTTGGCCTGAAGTAACCTAGTTGCTAATGTGCTTAAACTAACCAGCGTCGAGGAATCAGCAACGTGGTCATATAGAGAAATAGGGGGCCAAAAAGGGATTGAATGGTCTTTGTTTTCCTTAGGCGGGCCCAGTAGTGGTCCAACTCTCCTACACTCCGATCCGAGAAAAAACTAGACAACAATGGACCTTTATCATTGGCCAATATGTTGCTCTTATTGGATAACCGATAGTGAAAAAGCACTGTTTGTATAGCTTTATGGTAATGAAGGAAAATAAATAGAAAAACATGCATATATGTAACCTCTACTATTAGTAGAGGTTACACATTTAGCCCATTTGAGCAGTAAGCCGGTTGGATCTGTACTGATCTTATTTAAGCCCTTTTCATCCCCATCTGTCCCTGTGCTGTTGCATCATCAGCTACCGCTAGTAAACGATAACAACTTGCTTTTCCCATGCTCCTTTAAGTGCTGTCTCTGCTGCCTGGTGATATTGTACCCCATCAAGCCTTTTTTTTTTAACTATATTTGTCTGAACCTATTTTTTATGTTCCTCCAAATCCTACTAATCCTAGTTGGATTATTAGGTTTACAAAATAGAAATGCTTAAATGTAAAAATAAAGTTAAATTGAGGTATTGTGGGCCCTCAAAGCACACGTTCAAGGATATCAACTTTAATGAAACATTTTCACTTCACATTTGGTTAGAACACAGGGCACATTAAAAGCTAATCGAAAAAGCCTTCACAAATATGAAACCAGAAAGATGATATTAATGGATGATGATCATGGTTGAAAAGAAGGAATCTCAGCTCTGCTTTCTTCAAAGATGAGAAGTGGCTTTTTTCTCCAGGGTAATCTTAGTGATTTTCGTTGGCAATATTAAGCGTAACCGAGTATACTGCAGTTTACGTATTTGCATTTTATTACCATCGATAGGTACCTGTAGGGTCTTATGCTACCATTTAAATCCTGTTTCCGTCTGTGCTTTGAGCAGCACGTTGAAACTGATATGCAATATATACGGCATGTAGGTTACTTCAGGATTCGGCGATTTTAACGATTCTATGAAAATGTATAATTTATATATCTATCAAGCTCCTCAATCAATTTAGATGTGTGGTGTTCCTCATTTGACTGTCAAGAATTCAAATGGGCAGTGGCAACCTAGATAGTCAGGAAAGTCAGACAGGTCGGGTTATGTGTAGCACATGCCACATGCATACAAAGCAATGTAGGGCCGTGGCCAAATGTGTCGACCCAAACATTCTTTAAGCACGGTGCTGGTTACACAGTGGGTGGCTCACATGTTAAATTGGGCCTCTTTTGCTCAATATTGAAACTCTCTCTGGAGAGATGAGGAGCTTCTTTGCTTTAAACACATTGTGATTAATGACATTTGGGAGATTCAGCACTAAGCCAACAGAAGTTGCAGAGAAAACAGCATTGTTGCTCCGGGGAAATTAATCTATGCCGCTAGATTACCTGCTGGAGCAGGGAGACGGCACTAGGCCTAATTTTTTTTTGACGCATCACAAAGTGAGGATAATATGTGTTCTCTGCTAAGAGGTCTGCGAAGGATTAAAGGTTGAGTTGGTATTCAGGATTTCATGCTTGAGTACTGCGCATGGAGTTATTGAATTCAAACTCGGAGCGGTAGCTCTGAGTTTCTGCATTCTGGAACCGCAATATAAATGTTTGTGTTGTGTAAGTGGAAGTTGGCAATACATACTCATGGGAATAGAGAAGTATTCATAAGGTCATATTAGAATTAGTTAATGGAGCCAGAGTTGAATTGCAAAATCAAATGAAAACTTTTGCATGCTTCTTCTAAGCAATGATAATATCCAGCTGAATATATTATCGGTGGACAACCAAATCCTCACTTTCTGTTATTTAAAAAAACTTCTCGCTTATATATGCCACTCTATGTTATGTATTTTATGCATATAGATGCATAGAGTACACCCTCTTATTTTTAACCAGTCTCTATGCACTGGTTATTAAAAAATAATTATTGCCTGTTTAGCTTGTTCATGCTGTGTAGAGCAAAGAGTGTGCCACTCCTTAACATTTAATCACGCATCAATGTTTTTTAACGTCCATCCATTTTTAATGCTCTACAGAACTGACATGTCTGACATTTAGAATTATATGTATCAGAAATATGTGGACTTGTCTTTTCTACACTTGGTATGTTGTCTTGCTCCATTGGAAGTGAGTGTCTTGCATCACCTCGCCACCTCAAACACTTGCATGCGCTTGCTGTGGGTTCTTAGTTGCCTACCAAAGGCGGATGTGTTTGGTTCAAATATATATTGATATTCCAATGATTCATTGGAATATCAATATTCCAATGAATATATCATTGGAAACATATCGCTTGCATGGGCCTAAATGTTCTGTCCATACTGAGCCTTAATCATAAATCTTTCATCAATAAATCAAAATAGATCATTGGAAGTAAGGAATGTCAAGAGTTAATAGCATAACTGCATAATATCAGTATTGCCATTATTGGCAATGTCAATTACATCAATGACTTTTATGCGACCACTCTAATGCAGAATAACACACATTGGCCTACCATGACCATTCACAGTAGGAGACAAATGGTTTGCATATCACAAAATAAACAATGCATATGCCATAACACATTGCATGACAGCCCTGTTACAATGCCATGCCAACCTTGGACTAGAGCTGTATCACAGTACATAATGAGTGCAGATTCCATGAGAGTAGACGCCGAATACAGCTTCACAAGATTTCATTATAATCATTATAATACTTTTATCCTGTGAGGTTATTTAGTGATGCAACAGACACACTCCGAGCACTAATGTCAGGGCATGCTTGTGAGGCTGTGTGCTAGATTGCTTGATTTTGCCTCTGGTGTCTACCCCCGAGGGTCTCAACAGGGACTGCACCGAAATGCCGCCCCAAGTTAAGGGCCAAAGGCGCCTCAAGCTGTGGCCTGCTTTTCTTTGATGCTTCGTTTGCTTCTTGATGTAATTGAAAATGATAACACTTTATCAGCAGAGCCTGCACAGATAGCCAAATGGGGCCCCATTCAATTCTAACAATTGCAGTACTTGAGTCTACTTAGTGTTGCTACCAATTGTGACGTTGTTGATTAAATAAATAAAGAATATACACACATGTTGCCCATTGCTTACTCCCCTTACACTTAATCATCTTCAATCTCCCCGTGCAGGGTTTGATTGTCCTACTTCTGGGTCCCTCTTGTGGGTCTTTAGGCGGGGGGAATGTACCATGAAGTGATACTTGATGCACTGATGCCAGTGGCATGTGGTAGTGGTAATAGAAAGGGCCTGTCGGGCCACAGTAACTCTCCAAATTAAACGGTGCATGTGAGTCAGCAGCAGATTTCGACTGTTAAAGCTGGAGGTAAAATAGAACGACTTCAGCTGGAACACCATCTGGATCAGCCTTGTTGTCTTTCCATTCTCCTTGTTTTATTTCTCACCTCTGTCGGACTGGATCATAATACCCTGTGCCCCCCCCCCCCCCCCCCACACACACACACCCATTCTTGTTTTTGTGGAGGGACTCGATATACCTCAACTTTATCCCTGGAGTCTCTGTTTGGAACCTGTTTCATATGCTCCCTGCGTCGGGTTCCAGATTGAGCCAGCATCCTTCAGGAGCGTTGTACCTGTAATCAAAGGGGTGCAGGCCCAGGTACCTCGGTCCCCATACGGCCCCTTAGGGAGTGAAGAAAGCCCCTGTGTCTCCAGAGTCGGCCAGCTGCTGGAACACCAGGACTTTCTGCCAGTTACTTCACTTGTATTCCAAGGTCTCTCCCCCGATACTTGACAGCTGCCTTTAGCTTTGGGTTTACTTTTGGCCCTGCAGTGTGTTCATTGGAGGTTCTTCACCTTGGAGTCAAAAGCTCAATATCTGACTCATTCTAGACAGGTCCTGGTGTTTCATTGTTCTTTAAGCCAACTGTGTTGGTGTAGGTCTTTTAAATAATTTATTGATGGGGAATGTCCGAGTGTTTTTAAACATCCTAAATTGATTGCAGAGCTGTATCAAGCTGCTGTCAGATTTTTCTTTCCCAAAGATTTGTCGCGTATGGTTCCACAAAAACGATTATGGGACCGCCACGGGCGCATGACAATTGGGGACCACCCTCCGCCTCAAATCCTTATCCACTGCCACACTGGCATTGGGCCATGGCATTGTTTGTTTATCTTGAACCTTTCACCTCTTATCTCCTTATCGGTGGGAGTTAAACTGACACCAGACTGCTCCAGGATCCCCCCCCCCCCCCCTGCCAAAGGGCTTCCTGAGCCGGGGCTTGGCCCGTGTTCTGTGTGTGGCAGTGTGCTGATTGTCAAAATGATGAAAGGCTCAGCGCCTCCTGGGAACAATGCCGGTGTGAGGCGGCATCACCCAGTGTTTACCGGGAAGCAGAGGTACTGGGGCGCTGGGGCTCTGCTGTATGATGAACACACACCCACGCCGTATCTGCATCACATTCTGCTACCCGCGGGGAAAGCCACGGGTTACAGGGAGGCATTCAAATCCCACTGACCCTTGATCGACCTCCCAAATCCCCACCGGTGATGTGGGATGGAGACAGCACCAGGAATGCGGGGCTAACTGGGCGTGTGGGAAGGGGGGAGAGAAAAAAGCTTTGTCTTCTGTTTCTACACTCCATGCGTAGGGACCCTGGACTGGGGGGGTTGCTCCCTGGCATTTGTCGGACCAGGAGTATAGGCTGTGAATTATTTAGACCCATCTTGGAATACTGTATATATATATATATATATATATATATATATATATATATATATATATATATATATACACACACATAATCATCCTCTCCAGGTTCCTTCTCTAAAGGCTAAGTCTGTCACTGTCACCATTCCTATCAAGCTCTCCATTGTGGTGATATACCGTCCTCCAGGTCCCCTCTGTGACTTCTATGACGAGATGGATGCCCTCCTCAGCTGCTTTCCTGAGGATGGCACACCACTCGTTATCCTCGGCGACTTCAACATCCTGCCAGAGAAGTTGCACTTACCTGAAATAACCAACTTTTTCGCCACCTTTGACTTAACACTCCCCTTCTCCTCCCACACACAAGGCCGGGAACCAGCTTGACCCAATAGTCACTCGGTCCTGCGGCACCTCTGCTCCCTCCGTTACCCCACTCCCCGTGTCTGACCATCGCTTTGTTGATTTTTCTCTCCCCTTGAAATCCTCTCCCCCCCTCCTCTCTAGTCCCCACATTGTCACCACTCGCCGTAACCTCAAATCCCTCTCTCCCTCTACCTTTGCCTCTACTGCTCTGTCTTCACTACCTTCTATCGAACGATTCTCTCTCAACTATCTACAGATGAATCTTCAGACACTCTGCTATCCTCCCTCTCCTCCTCCATGGATTCCCTCTGTCCCTTCCACTCCCGACCAGCGTTATCCTCTCCAACCCCCCCCCCCCCCCCCTTGGCTGTCCGATCCTCTGCGGACTTGTAGAACAAAGTTGCGGGCAGCAGAGAGGAAATGGAAGAGTGTCCTAATGATCTGTTTCACTATCTTTTCCTTCTTTCTGATTTCACCTCTAGTGTGTCAACAACCAAATCTGACCAAAATCAACTCCTCCGCCTAAAACCCCAGGAAACTGTTTTCCCTGTTTTCAACCCTCCTCAACCCTCCCTCACCCCCACCTCCTTCCTGCCTCACTGCTGATGACTTTGTTACCTACTTTAACCAGAAAGTGAAGGACATCAGCTCCTCTTTTATCCCTGCCTCCATCCTCCCTCCTCCAATCCCCTCCTCCTCTGTCTTTACCCAATTAAGCCCTCTCACCTCTGACGAGGTCAAAAGAATAATAACATCTAACCACGCCACCACCTGCCCTCTTGACACTATCCCCTCCTCTCTCCTCCAGGATGTCTCAAGCGACATCCTGCCATTTCTTACCTCACTTATCAACTCCTCCCTCACTTCAGGCATTGTTCCAGCATCTTTCAAGACTGCCAGAATAAAGCCTCTCCTCAAAAAAACCAACTCTTAATACCACCGACATCCAGAACTACAGACCGGTATCTCTTCTTTCATTCCTCTCTAAAACACTGGAATGTGCCATTGCTAACCAACGGTCCTCCTATCTCTTATCTAACGACATGCTTGACCCTCACCAGTCAGGCTTCAAGAAGGCACACTCCACTAAGACGGCTCTCCTCACGGTGACTGAGTCCCTCCGTGCTCCCAGAGCCTCGTCCCTCTCATCGGTTCTCATTCTCCTCGATCTGTCCGCAGCATTTGACACGGTGAACCACCAGATCCTCCTTGCCACTCTTGCCGAACTTGGCATCGCTGAATCTGCTCTTTCCTGGTTCACATCCTACCTGATGAACCACACCTATCAAGTGACATGGAATGGCTCCTTGTCCAAACCTTGCACACTTGAAACTGGGGTCCCTCAAGGCTCTGTACTGTGTCCTCCCTCTATACCAGATCTCTGGGCTCTGTAATTGCATCACACGGCTTTTCCTTTCAATGCTATGCTGACGACACTCAGCTATTTCTTTCTTTCCCCTCATCTGATAAAGCCCTGATTGCAACACACATATCGGAATGTCTGCCCATCACCTGAGGCTTAACCTGCAACAAAACCGAGCTCCTCCTAATCCCAGGGAATGCCCACACATGGACTTACTGGTCACCGTTGAGAACATCACTGTATCTCCTTCTCCAACTGCCAGAAACCTCGGTGTGGTATTGGACAATCAGTTATGCTGCACCACTGCGGTGGCCCGATCCTGAAGATTTCTACTTTACAACATCCGCAGAATCCGGCCTTTCCTCACAAGGGAAGCAGCTCAGCTTCTAGTCCAATCACTGGTCATCTGCCGCCTCGACTACTGCAACTCACTCCTGGCTGGACTTGCTGCCTCTGCGATTAAACCTTTGCAGCGCATCCAGAATGCGGCAGCGCGCCTCGTGTTCAACCTACCGAAGTTCTCCCATGTGACCCTCCTCTTCCGGGACCTCCACTGGCTCCCTGTAGTAGCTCGCATCAAATTTAAGACGATGGTACTGGCATACAAAGCAGTCGATGGAACTGTCCCTGCCTACCTCCAAGCATTGCTAAAGCCACACACCCCAGCTCGATCCCTCCGCTCAACTACCTCAGCTGGACGTCTGGTACCGCCATCGCTAAGAGCTAGCAAAGGTCGTTCAGCAAAGTCACAACTCTTCTCGGTTTTGGGACCTCAGTGGTGGAACGAGCTCCCTGCCGTTCTCAGGACCGCAGAGTCGCTCACTATCTTCCGAAAAAGACTCAAGACTCACCTGTTCAGAGTCCACCTCGACTCTGCATAGCCACCCTCCCCCTTCTGGCCACCATTGTACACTGTATTGTATTGTGTTGTATTGTATTGTATGTTATTATAATACTTAACTGTGTAGCAACTGCAGTCATTGCTATCATTGCTGTAACACGTGGAATTGGTTAGCCTAGCGATTGTTTTACTGGCACTTGGTTCTATGAACATCCTTTATGTACCGACAGCGATATATTGTTGCACTTCTTATGACAAATGTACTTATTGTAAGTCGCTTTGGATAAAATCGTCTGCTAAATGCCCTAAATGTAAATGTAAGTCAATTGCAAATTGCATTTATAAGTAATTTTTTAAATATATTCTAGGAGAGTGAATTACTTAGAATTACTGAGACTAACAAAAGACATTTGAACACACTATGTTTTTTTATGCCAATAACTCTTTATGTGGATAACAAAAACCTTGACGTTTTAATCAGCCACAATAAGAAAAAAACTGACGCCAATGTAATTACCCCTGCCTCTCCCCAGGGCCTTGTCATCGAACGAATTGGGAGGAGACCACTCCTGATATTTGGCTTCTCAACAATGGCGGTGTGCTTTGGTTTTCTAACGGTCTTCCTTAATCTGCAGGTAAACCACTCAATACCCAATGCATACTCATACAGGGCGTACTTAATTGCATTGTAATTCATGTACACAGTACTCTGCTTGCTAAAACTCCTTAAAATGGATACATGGGGGACAATATGGAGAAAGGGGACTTGGTAAACAAATTAGAATGGCACCTAAATTTGATAAACCAATTGCATGCAGAATATGTTTCTGAGTTTGCTTAAACAAGATCCATTAAATTCTATGTTTAGTTTTTACTTTATGTTTTATACAAGTGCATTATTACAATGAGCACCTTATTAATAGTAGTCTTATTAGTACTTGCCTTATTATTATTATTATATTATTGCTGCTTTTTTGGTTTCCCGTATTATTTCTTAGCGGTTGTGTACTAATAATGGCTAGGATCTACATTTCCCACACATCGATAAATTAATTGCATTCATCTTCTCTAAAAAGCTCCTTCAGGCAATGCCCTTTCCATCTTCAATAGCTGATTCGCGATATGACTACTAATGCCAGTGCACTAAAGACACCATTCATAATAAAGTCTTTGTGTTTGTACATTGTGAGACACACACATATACACGCACACGCGAGATTTCTCAGAGGGTATAGGTTGCCTGGACAGCAACCAGAGAATTATTTTGGTCATCTGTTCTATTATGCAATACTCCTGGACTCAAAGGGAAATTCTACCCTTATTACAACCTTATTATTATATCCCATAATTAATGTTATACTGTAAATCAAAGACTGGCCGGTCTCTGCGGAGATGGAGAGCTCCGTTCTGTCTGTATCCACATCCGCTCACGACAAAGAGACTACAGGCATTTCAAAATGACATGTGAATGATGCGTCTCAGCATACAGAACAAATGTGGCCCCATTCCGTTTTGCAGGACACCAAAAAATGCATAACCAAGAACCCAAAGAATAGTTTTCACCAGTGCAAATGGTCTGGTATGACAGCTGCTGTTGACTCGTCATTTGTCTATGTTTTTGAAATGCTGTCAAACCCAAAAGTTTTTTTCCTGAAACTCCTTCTCGAAAAGTGGTCTAGAATGTGCTCTACTTCTATAAGAAAAGGATTGGATAGTGCCATTACACAAAGGGGTTATTAAGCAACAAAGAAGGACATTTTATTGAAAGCAAAACATAACCTAGCAAATTGCACACTGAAGAGAGTCAAATGCACACAAAATTCATTGTTAAACTCATAGACTTTTCTTTCTACAAGCCAAGCAATGCTGTGGTATCCCTCATTCAGCCCCTCATCCTACCGATGTAATGCCCTGCTGTTACATATGCACAATGTTCAACTATTATACTTACTTGCTTACCTAACAATAATGATCACTGTGCCATTTTACAACGCACATCTCTTTAATGCTCTCTCTCTCTCTCTCTCTCTCTCTCTCTCTCTCTCTCTCTCTCTCTCTCTCTCTCTCTCTCTCTCTCTCTCTCTCTCTCTCTCTCTCTCTCTCTCTCTCTCTCTCTCTCTCTCTCTCTCTCTCTCTCATATCTATCAGGACAGAGTATCATGGTTTCCCTACCTCAGTTACGTCTGTATACTGGCTGTAATTGCCTGCTTTTGCTCTGGACCCGGTAGGTTAAGACTTTTATCTTTTCAATTATATAATTCCTCTTTCATTATATGACCCCTCTCTTCTTCCAGCCTATCTTTTTCTATGGTGAGGCAACATTCATTACAAGGACATGATTAAAATTGAATTGGAACACTTAGGTTTGTACCTGCCAGTCTCCCTGGCTGGGCTATAATGAGCAGATGCCAATGCACATTGGGATGCTGTGCATGGGTGCCCTGGTTCTGGTTGGATGGTTGACTTTGGATTTCAAGGTGAATGTATCGCTGTCACCACACATGTATGTCACCACACATGTACTGTATGTCACACACGCGTATGTCACATTTGAATAACAATCTCTCCAGGGTGGGTTAATTCCTCCACCGACATGACTATATACCAACTGCCTCAGGATTTTTGACCACGGCTCTGACCATTAAAATTGCAATCACTCCGACAGCCCTGGTAAAAGACTGATCCTGTATACACAGAGCACACTGGTACTTGCTTCAGAGGAATGCAACATTTGTATTTTTTTTTACATACCTCAATCATCTGTGCATATAGATAAGAAAATAGCTTTTTTCCCTCCAGCAAATGTTATTTATTGCATACCTGCGCATATTCCAGACACAATGTTAAATGCTGGCCCATTATGAGAAGTGGTTTGATTGTAAAGGCCCTCAAAACAAGGTGAGATTTCCATGCCTTGCCCTAGTACCTTTTGACTGGCTGTTGCAGAGAAGGTTATCGTCTTCTTTATTTTACATTTTGAAAGCTCAGATGTGATTTATATTCTGGAGAAGGGAACTAAGCCCTAAGCTAACTGTTGGGCCATGGACGGATAGCGGACAGGGAAATCCATCACAGGATAGAGAGACAGCAGCTGTGACAGGCGTTTCGTAATGACTTTTCACCATGGAAGCCAGAGCTTATCTGGTATTTCAGTAGTTGGACATGGATGGTAATTCATAGTTTTAACATGAAATGCAGTACTGGTGGGTTTTTTTCTTCCTGAACTTTGTGTTCATTGTAATCAGTCATTTCTGGTGAAAAAAATAATGTAATAACTAGAACACAAACTGTGCACAAACAAACATTGTCCCATTTTACTCTGTGTATTATAGCGTTTCTTTTTATTCCAAGCTTAATATTCAATTGTATATTATATAATATATTGTTGTTTGCCACTGCTTGCCCGCCTGCTGTTTAACACAAATAAATAGTACTATAAGCTCTCTCTTCAGGGGGTAATTTAAATGAGCTTTCCTTTATCAGAGCAAGAGCATAAATTGACTAGTAATTGCTGTTTATATACTACGGAATTCAATTCACAAAGTTGGTAGTTTGAATGGCAATAGTTTTTATTAAGATAGACAGAATATAAAGATATGTTTGTATCTTCTTGTCACAGAGGTGCTTTGACACTTCAAATAGACTTCAGGTCTGTGTTGCTTTAGGCTTTGTGCAAAAAGAAAAAGACTCCTGCATTCTGGCATAGAATGTTTGATAAAGTCACTCACTGGGAGTACCTTGACATTTACTGTTAAGGAGCATGATGCTGTTCACTGATGCCTCAACCCCTCAAACTGCCTGTGGCGGGTGTTACATGGATACTTAGAGCAGTGTCGGTGGTCAAACCTCGACTAAAGCAGCAGTAAACCCAGGAATCACTGGGAGTTACTGACTGACATAGCCTCAGAGCCTTCTGAAGCAGAACGTGTCTTTACATTTTAATCGCCTCCTAGGCAACACACGGGCTGCTGCAAATTAAAGGATACCTTCAGGATTTTTTAAACCTGGACCCCAGGTTTAAAAAAACCCAGGTTTTTAGATGAAAATTTGCCTGCATGGCTAAATCTGGCACATACAGTATAAATTTTGAACTGTGATGCTTAAGTTTATTATTGTGCGGTGTCCCTTAAACAAAAAAAAAAAAGTGAATGTTTTTATTTGAAATTTCGCCCGAGCAAACCTTGAACAAGTAACGTGAGAGGAATGTTCACTTCCCTTTTGATATGAACACAGTTGTCCTTGCTGCTTTTGCGTTGCGGAATGCGACGTGATGTGCCTCGCAAGTCAGAATAACTGCCAACAAAGTTTCACTAAGGGCCTCCTGTGGTAGGGACGACATGGAGGAGAAACTAGTGCTGGCAGTTGCTGAATACCGGGAGCTATAATATTACATATTTATGATGTTTACATACATGATAAATGTTTAAATAGATGTATAAATAGCCGTAAGGATAATAACAGTGATTTGGTGGTTGCCAAGTAGCAATACATAAAAACAGGGAGCCAGCTGCTCTTTTTCTTAACTGTAGGCTTTGACAAAAAAATGCAGTGCGGTGTGCCTCGTGTTTTACCGGCTGCAAAATGACGGTCAGCGCCAAAAACAAGCACTGTTAGAGGACGTACATTGATTTAAACTAGGTGTAAACGGGAGCCGACCCAAACATAGGAAGTGAACCAAAAAAATGCATTGTGGGTTGATTATACACTTTTGTCATGAAATGAAAATAATAACTATTCCGCCAGGTAGGCTTATGGGTTACTTTTTCCCACATTCATTGAGTTGCGTCAGAAGTGGCGCAATCAGTAGGCGAAAGCACTCATCAAAATATGGTCACACGACTATGATGCAATCGCTTGTGGCCACTCACGAAAACCCTCTAGTTCTTTAATTATTCAGTGAACATTCAAAGTTGTTTTTATTTGTAGGGCACCAAAGCAAATTCAAAAAGCCCAACACTTGGCTTTCTCTTCGATTTCCCTTCCAATAGACGAGTGATTCACTCGACTGCGAGGCATTTGTTCACAATGTTCGCTTCGCCTAACAAAGCGCAGTGTGACCGCTAATCGAGCCAAATGAAAATGAAACAAAGTACAAACTTCCCCCCTGAATAGGACAGAGTCTACCGCGCTACAGATGTGAAAGTGCCCGTAGGCCCAAAATGATGGAAAATGGGGTCCATGTTGAAAATCACTAAGTTATCCTTTAAGTTGCATGCACAAACACACACACACACCGGCGGCTGTATTGACAGAAGGCTGAATGCCCTGTTGACCACAATGTAGTCAAGCCAGGGTCCAAGCGCTTCATTTCAGCCTTTAAGTCGCTGATCTAAGGTGTTGCTCTTGTCCAATGGCTGCAGATGTGGGGCCGTTAAGGGGCCCTGTTCCCTTCCACAAGGCGCTGGCGGTGGTGAGTGACTAATGAACTGTGACCTTCCACCATGGATTTAATGGATTTTTAGTGAGGGGAAATAAACAGCCGCAAACAATGGCTTCTGGGCGGGAGAGCCAGGATCAGATCCCTCCTGTGTAGGCCGGTCTCTCTGACACACATTCCGACTGGGCCTGGGCAAGTTAACGCGTTAATTACGCCTTAACACAATCTTATTTTAACGCAATTGATGCATTTACGCACATTCAATTTTCTTTTTAATTTTTTTTCTCTTTTCTTTTTTTACTTTGATTCTGAAAGGTTTTTGGTAAATTAGGGAATGATCTGGAGGCGTGTTCTGGCGCAAACGTTCCCTGGTGCTATTTTGCAGTTTCAGAAAACAATTCTGCCACAAACCAGGAAATACCTGGTTTAAAGGCAGTGGCGCATTGTTCAGATGCTATTTTAAGGGCGCATGCATAATGTTGCTTGTGCACCTCGCACATACACTTTGCTTCTCTCATCTACCTAGCCACACATTCTTGGGAAATTATTTGGGAAAGAACAGCTGATACAGCGGTAATAAGTTGTACAATTTAAATCAATGCATCTGCATACACCGTACAGCAAACATATTTTCTTAACACAGACATCGTGTACAAGCCCATAAGTTTTAGGAATGATGAGCATTTGATCGTGAGAAAACATTGTTTTACCGCGAGTGAGTGTGTGTATGTTTAAAATAATTAATGAATGCGGGTGCGCTTGTGTGCATCCATCTGTTTAAACACACGCAAACTAAACACGTAACGCATAATACAGTCCATAGCAATGTATATTAACGGGGGTACACATGCATATTAACACAAGTCGATAACGATAATGCATACAATACTGGTAAGAAACAACGTTTGTTAATGTAGCCTATTGCGTATATTATTAAATAGAATCACAGTTACCGCATATCATATGTGTGTTTGCCGAAATTTATTTGAGGACTCAGTATTTCTGAAGTTGTGGAAGAAAACGCTATTCCATGTGTGAATTAGGCCATATTATTTGGCCATAAACTGAGCCATTTGAAGTTTAAAATTCATGTGGTCATGCATCTGTCTCATCGGAGACTGCAAACGCGCTGTCAGAATATGAACTCGTCAGATTAAAATGCGGTCCTGGCTCTTAAAGGGCATGGGAGACGGCACTCTCATTGGTTTATTGCACGTTACGCCCAAACCACATCTACGGGTAATTAGGCTACTTCAGACCAACCCTTTTTAGATTTCTATCGGGTGCAAGAGTCATTTATCTGCCAGTAAAATAGCAACATCTCCATAGAACCGCGCTTCCCACTTGAGTATCAGACCGTTAAAATAGGGCCCTGACCCTGATTGAGTAAATAAAACTCCTTCAGGATCACTTGGTCTAGTTTTTGCTTATTAAGTAACTTTGCAATGAATGTGTCATTCCATTTGATAATCTCATTTAACCTCGATTGGAGTGGATTTAAAATAGAATTTTAAAAGTGTGATTAACCGTGAGTTAACTTATCATTTCCCAGCATTAATTCGGACATTTAGATTCACACACACAGCTACATCGATACCAGACACATTGACACATTACGGCTGGAGGCACAAAATCACCAAAGCCTTAAGTCTTGTCCAACATGTGTCAATCATATTTGATGAAAAGACTTGGATTTTATACTCATGAAAGTGCTATGGCGACAACACTGAGTGGCCACGCGCCCTAATGTACAGACAGGAGATATCCCTCCACTGGGAGAAGATGGTGAGCTGCTTCCCATTATACCTTGAGTGTCTTCGGATAGGTGAGTTTTTCAGTCCACATGGGGAAAGCTGTCAAAGTTGAAGATACAGATGCACATACAGATGACAATACAGATGCACATACAGTGAGGCCAATTCAATGGCCTGTCACTTGAGGATTCAGTCAAGATACTGGAGAATTGGTCTAACAATTGTTTGACAGCTGACATCCGTGACAGGAGCTGTTAAAAGTTTCCCTTTCCTTAAGCCATCATCAATTTCTATATATAAATTGTGCTTATGGTAAACACTCTCTTTTTGTTCAGCCTACACACTGTAAGGACTATTAGTGTAGACAGAAGCACTTGCCTTCGTCAGCTTTCGAATCAAATGCAAACATTTTGGTTTTCAATGTGAAAATGTACCAACCTTGCTAGATCCAAGTACCCGATTGAGTGGGACTCCCCTGTAACATAGGGGTTCATGAGTGGTTAATTGGGACATCTCTCTGCTTGGGGGCGTGTGTCCCGGCCTGCTTTTAGGTTGGTTTCTCTGGTTTATTTGGAATTAAACAGTTATTTATAGAGGTATCCAACTAGAAAGGCCAGTGTAGGGATTGTTTGCATTTGTTTGCATTGGTATTTTTCAAAAGCTTGAGAAGATGATCCATTTTAATTGCTGTGTAAACATGTTGGGGAGATGTTTCAGTGCATGGCGTTATGATGGAATTCTAATGGTGCTAGGGTGCACTATAATTATGTGAGAAGGGAATAACGATTATTCTTCCATTCAAAATATTCCTTAATGGAAAAATAACATTGGGTTAAATTGTTCTCTGACACTAAATCGCAAACACCAACTAACAATAAATGGATTTTCAGTGTTTTTAGTGTTGGGTGTGAGTGTGTGTGTGGCTCATCCAGTTATCAAAGGCAGCTGCAGTAGTAGAGCCTGGTTTTGGTCAAGTGATGGAAATGCTCCTTAGTCTTGAGGACAGCTGACACAGAATCACCTACAAAAGAGAATCAAGGAGACTCTTTGCACAGCGGCAGCCTCCCTCCTTTGTGTTTTGCATTAATTGCATGGACCTTTTAAGCATACTAGAAAGCAAGAAAATAACTTTGACTTCACTGCTTAAAAGGTTGGAAGGAAAAAAAAAAAATCAAATATAATATATATATATATATATATATATAGTCGTATAGCGACTTTAGTGCACAAATAAGGAGCTTGTGTCGTTCTGTGATCCATGATCATGAGCTATGAAAGGAAATAATGGCAGGCCCATATGTTTTCTCTGGTCATTTTCTGCTATTGAATGACACTGAAGGCTGAATAGTGGCGTTGTTCAACAGGTCTAACAGATCATTCGTTTGAAAATACAACGCTCATTACAATCAGTGCAGTTATATGCCGGTCTGACTCATTCAATCTATTTCACCACAATACACCACAATTTGTTGAATCGATTCCTTTCAGATGAGCTATGATAGAAAATGTGCGACAGAGTTTGAACCAACAATCATTTCCCAAATGTGATTGTTGGAATACTTTTTCCATTCGGTGTTTCTCTCTCAGTTTCCCAGGTACACACACACACAAACACACACACACAGGAGGATCTCCCATTATCCTCTCCTTTCTTATTCAATTAGTATTTAGTACGGTTTGCGTTTTGGTTAGCGCTCAGCAAAAGGATGAGCTGCTCATTGTGTTCTACGCTTGTGTGTTTTCAGTGCCATGAATTAGATGCAGGGGCTTCTAATTGTGTAATAGTGTTTTGTTTTGTATAAAAAAATAAATAACATGGAATATGCCAGAAAGTGAACCCTTCTCTAGAGGATTTTAAATTAGCTCCCGATGCATAAGGCCCATAACTCTGTTCTTTATTACTAGTTTTAAATTTGAGAATTCAAATATCTCTTATCAACTGGCCATACAACACAGCCTTATGAAAATAGCTGTTATAATCCATGGGGAAAGTCTCAAGTTATTATGGTGTCTCCATTGCTGCTGCGAACACTTCTGGATGCCTTTAATGCCATCTGAACCCACTTTTATGGACGCTCACCCTGCTGCTCATTGTGCCCTGGTAGGCTGTCAGACTGTTGGTTTCCTTCATAAGCCTCTCTCCTTTCATTGGGTATTTCACACTGTATCAGTGCTGCCAGCGCCAAGAGGCTTGCCTTTCCTTGGTAAGGGTACCCTGCTCCATCCAAATCCATGCTATAAGCTCCTGTAAGTGATGACAGCCCAACCAATTAGAGGCGAAACACTACGTATGTTCCCACGTTAACATAAATGTGCTTTGGACCCCCTTGCAATCAGTTTTTTTTTGCTACCTGATCCTTGTTTTGTTTCTTTTTGGTATTTCCTCATGAGCTGGCTTTATGATTGACTTTGACGAACAAAGTAACATTTTGGCTGGGTTATTTCTGGAGCTTTGTGAGCTGCCTTGTTCCTTGTTTTGGTATTAAAGTTCCCCCTGTGTAAATGGCAGTATTGGAAATGAGATGGTGCCAGCACAATGTTCTGTTCTATTTTCTGAGACCAAACTCAATTGCAGAGTCATTGTGAAATCATTTGGAGTGATAATGGGAAATATTAAATCCAGAAACATGAGAAATGCTCTCTGGGGTATTAAAAGGAAACTGGGTCAGTAGGGAGAGACATTTTAGTCTAGTAAGGATGAATTAATACATTTAGCCCAAATTAAAACATCCTTAAAATATATGGTAAAAGAGTTAACTAAGGTATGCATATGTGCATAAGGTAATATTGTGAGGGTAATGGTTAATATAATAATGCTTATTAATTGATTAATTAATATAAATCAATGGTAACAAGATTATATGTTAACTGTTACTTTATTTGACTATGGTTAGCTAACACATTATACAGGTCCAACATCTACAGTTAAATTGCCAACCACTTCTTTTACTCTTGTTAAAGTATAGTTGAAATAGTGTTACAGTCCCCATACAATAAAATGTAACTTGATGGCTTAAACGTCCCTTCAGACATTTATACTTTGCCTGAGCTTACTGTACTATGCTGTAATAAGAAATGGAGTCCTAAATTAGTCCCTTTGTGCTTGCTCCTCATCATTATAAATATGCATGGTCCAAGTTTGTTCAGGGGGAGGAAGAGCGTATAAGAGTCATGTATAAGAGGAAGTCTTGGGAGATTATAGAAGGAAGAGATGAGCTCTATAGCAGACCAGGCCTGGAGTTAGAGGCATGCCCTAGCCAGCTATAGGGCTGACGAGGTCCGGACCTCGGTCATTTTTCTAGAGATAGAATTAGAAATCGGAAACTGTTTACAAAATCAAATCAGCAGTTGAGAACTTCTCCCAGATGAGTAAACGCAGTTGAAACTAGCCGTGCGCCACCACCACATTATTTTTCAAACCGACATCCCTGGTAAGATGGCCACATGTTTACTAGCAGCAGGTTGTACCACTGTTTTGAAAAGAAGGTGATGTCAGGGGCTGCTAGGATGGAGATGTCCACATGGTTTTTTCTACAGCTCAGGGGTCATTTGTGAACTACATTGAAAAAGTGCAGTGTAGATTTACACAATTGATGATCATCATGTTTGTTATTTTATAGCTGCCTGTATGAAAAGATGGTCCACTATTTCTCTTGCAACTCTGATGTAGCTGTAATAAAATAATAGAATATACGTAGACATTTTTAAGTACAACAGGGTATTATACAGTATTTGTCATAAAATATGCTCTGTGGAATTCTACAATGATTGGTTGTAAATTTGTCAGTTGTGTCAAACTGGTTTTAGTTTGACGCATTGTTTAGTTTTTTTACAAGCAGGGGAGAGGAGATTAACCAGAACACAGCGTGTAACAGTACTGGAATAACACGCTGTGATACACACTGATGGGAAACAGATTGGACATCCACTTTCCTCTGAAGTAACGACAACATTCCTTCCCCCCAAAATGTGTTTAAATTGATGAGCTTTTGAGGGTTTGGTAGGATAAACCTTTTTTCTTGATGCGTATGATTTATCAATTTTTGTTGAATACCAGTGCAGTTACACTGTGATGAACACTCAAACCAAAGGGGACAGGCTGAATAATTGGACACGGATGTGAAAATAAGCAAAGATCAATCACAACATATAGTCTTGCTGTTTTTATTGAGAAATCATCATCTTTGCCCAGAATCTCAAATGCCTCTCCGGCATCCCTGTATCCCTGAAGTAACGGCAGTAGAGTTGTATACCAAATGCGTCGTTTGTCATAGCCAGACGGGAAAGTACCTATTTTCTCACTCAGTTGCATTTTAATCTCTGCAGGTGCTTCGTGTGCCTGCCTGCCTGCCTGTCTACGTGCGCGCGCGTGTGGTGTTTAGATAGTGCCAGAAAACTTAGGAGAAACTTTAGACAATCCATCCAGTGAATTGAAGGCAGCAGGTGATGTCTGTGTACTGACATCACCAGCCCCGGACTGGCCTTTGGGAGCACCGGGAGCTTTCCCGGTAGCCAGGCCTGCTTAATGACCTGCAGATAATAAAAAAACAGAAATTGCCCTCTGTTAGGCTACTGAACTTAGAAGCAGTCCAGGCCTGTGTTTCTAGCTGGCTGTTGAGCACGCATAATGATACATTAGAAATTGCCCTCTGTTAGGCTACTGAACTTAGAAGCAGTCCAGGCCTGTGTTTCTAGCTGCTGTTGCACGATTGTTCGTTAAATGCAAACTGTCAAGCATAACCGACGCTTGAAGATGGATGGTTGGAAATAGAGGAAAGGTGGAGCCGAGAGGGAGAGGGAGAAATAATAAGGGAAAACCCCTTGCTGCAGATATCGACAAAAGGTTTTCCTGCATGGGACCACTAGGTTAGTCAGTACTGAACATCGTCCCCAGTGTAAAAGCTGCCAAGAAACAGAACAATCAATAATAGATGTGGTCGTCTCAAATACATTTGTGGCACAATTAGCATACCTGGTTGAGTTATTGTGATCAATATTGTTTTAACAATACATGCCTTTTGTCAGTGAGCTGATCGATTGAACTTATGATTGTATTGTTAAAACGATTAAGGCAATGTCTCCTTTCTTCATTTTGTGTGCGAGTGCACGCCACCATAACCCATATGAGTCACACTGTCCAGCCACGTGTATTGTTTGAAGGTCTGTGTTGGTTAAAGGGCTGTTTCAACTTTGGATGGGTAGTGTGTCAGTGAACTGAACATGGTAGTGTGCTCTCGCTCTGTTCTTTGAATAGGTCCGGAGAGTTCTGAAAGGGTGTCCGCGCATCCTTAAAAAGTCTTAAAAAGTCTTAAATTCATGTTTCTAAATTTAAGGCCTTAAAAAGTCTTACATTTGTTACAAATGTCATATGCTGGTCTTAAATACTGTAACTCCAGGTCTTAAATTTGTCGGGGCAGGACTATATATTTTTTTTATTTTTCTCGTGGGACTTTTCACGGAGGACATGTAGAGAGGCTTCTTTCTTGCTAGCTGCATATATAAACGATTATCTGCGTGCTTGCTAGCTAGTCTGCGACAATGGGTAGGTGCAAATTCAAGGACAGTTGGCTGGAAGACACCCGTTTCCGAAGTTGGGCCGCGTCTGTTGCCAACCCCCACCATTGCGTGTTTTTGGTCTTAAATTTCCTTGAAGGTGGTATTAAAATGGTCTTAAAAAGTCTTAAATTTGACTTGCTGAAACCTGCAGATACCCATCGTACATTCAAAAATATGTTTGTGCTCTTGCAGTTATTCTTTTCTGAAGGTGCAGAGAGTAGCATTGCTAGTGGCACAATATTACTGAGAAATGGATGCGAGGAGCCCACTTGTTCAGAGCCACCTGCAGCTTCACAACATCTATTGGACATTTATATTTGAATAATGCATACAATTTAGGGTATTTTTAATCATGGAAAAAAAGGTTTTCAACAGGTGTACCGGTACTCAAACATTTGATGGTGTATATCAGTCAACTGAAAAGAGCACTGGGCTCTTACTCTGTTCTCTGGATAGGTGGAGAGAGTAGCAGTGCAAGTCTAGTGCTAGTTAGGCAGTTGCCTTTGGAGAGATAGATGGGTCTAGAGAGCCAAGCGCAATGATGAGGTGATGCTGAAAAGTGCTCATCAATTCTCCAGAATGGCATTATCCTGTCAATAAAGCGTTTAAATGAGGGAAATCGTGTTTCTCTGAGTGCATTGAAACGCACAAACATTGTATGCAGAAGCCCTAGTGTGTTGAAGCTCAAGTGTCACACACAAACCCACGGCGTCACCAGACAAACTCTGTCCTGCAATATTCATCTGTATAGGCTATTCTATCAATGAACAATAGTAAGTGTAAAACTTTTATATCTTCCACATACCATGAAATGCAGGCAGGAAGTGATAATTGAATCTCTTCTCCGAGAATTATAGCGCCATAAAATGCATGGAGCCACATCTCTCATAAAGGGATGCTCCCTAGAGATTAGTTTCAAACACAGCCACTTCTTATACAAAGAAGGATCTGCTTAAAAAACATTGTATGCGTGTGCGTGGTTATCTCTCCGAACAAAGAGCTCTCTGTATTCAGTATCACAATTCTGCTGTTATTGATGCAAATATATTATATGGCCAAGTTATTTCGCTCAGACATGGAAAAATAACCACTAAAAACGGTGTTTCTAGTGGTTGAAAACACTTTGGTGTACACAGTGGAATAATAAAGAGAGTGTACCTGCAGGGCTCTCATCAGGCTCCGCCGAAGAGCTCCAGGGGAGGGAGGTGGAGAGCTGCGCCGCAGTGTTGCTCTGCTGTGACCCTGAGACACATGTCACTTACCAGGAGGCGCTGCTGAGACAGGCCACACACTGCTAGGAGCCACACACTCACTAACTATGGGAGGGACACACTCACTAACTAAAGGAGAGACACGCGTACACACTGCTAGGAGACCCACACACTGCTAGGAGACACACACACTGCTAGGAGACCCACACACTGCTAGGAGACCCACACACTGCTAGGAGACACACACACTGCTAGGAGACACGCGTACACACTGCTAGGAGACCCACACACTGCTAGGAGACACGCGTACACACTGCTAGGAGACACACACACTGCTAGGAGACACACACACTGCTAGGAGACACACACACTGCTAGGAGACACGCGTACACACTGCTAGGAGACAGGCGTACACACTGCTAGGAGACACACTCTCACGTACTGCTGGAGACACGCTCTCACATACTGCTAGGAGACACACGATACACACTGCTAGGAGACACACGCATACACACTGCTAGGAGACACACGTACACACTGCTAGGAGACACACGTACACACTGCTAGGAGACACAGGTACACACTGCTACGCATACACACTGCTAGGAGACACTCGTACACACTGCTAGGAGACACACGTACACACTGCTAGGAGACACACGTACACACTGCTAGGAGACACACGGTACACACTGCTAGGAGACACACGTACACCACTGCTAGGAGACACACGTACACACTGCTAGGAGACACAGGTACACACTGCTAGGAGACACACGTACACACTGCTAGGAGACACACGTACACACTGCTAGGAGACACAGCGTACACACTGCTAGGAGACACACGTACACACTGCTAGGAGACACACGTACACACTGCTAGGAGACACACGTACACACTGCTAGGAGACACACGTACACACTGCTAGGAGACACACGTACACACTGCTAGGAGACACACGCGCACACACTGCTAGGAGACACACGTACACACTGCTAGGAGACACACGCGCACACACTGCTAGGAGACACACGTACATGCGCAGGGGTTTCTACACCATCCTTTTACATGCAAGATAAGTGGGGGATATCAGTGTTTGTTCATTTGACCAAATAAAAAAATCATTTAATGTTGTTCCCAGTGGCAATGCATATAATGAATTGTACCGGGTTCAACTGAGTAAGAAGTCTGTTCAAAGATATCGTGATATAATTAATAATTATATCATGCGGAATTAATAAACGCATGATAACAATGACACCCTTGATATCTGTGCCAATTGTCTGTGACCTTTTAAAGTTTAAATAGCCCTTCTATAAGGGATTAGGAAATATAACTATAATCTGCATTTCGAAACGCTTGACAGATTGTGTTCATCTGACTGGTGACTCCCGCCTGTAAAGACACGATGGGAAACAAGGCAGGGCTGAGTTTTAAATGGCTTGTAAGGGCCAATCACACTCTTTTCTTTTTTGTCTGAGCTAGCCTTGTTCTTCTAAAATCCAACAAGGCTCTCACTGTCTAATGATGATGAAATTATAATCTTGGCTTGGTGACAAGACTCAAGGGAATGAGTCAGTATTTAATTTCAAAACCAATCACACGTTGCTTTAATTATCAACGTCAGAAAGTATTGATGTTCATATTAGCTGAGTGTTAACCCCAAATCTTTCCTGTGTGGTTGAATTAACTTCATGCGAGAAGATGTAAGCTCCCTTAGGACTAAAGCTGAACAACTGCTGAATGAAATGAATGAAAATGAGTAGAAAACGGCGTATTGCCAAGTACTTTGGCCCGATGGTCATGTTCTCATTAAAGAGCGTGACAATGCTTTTGGAATGAGACCTCAAGACCTACAGACCTCAGCTATCGGACATAAACAGAGCTGACCCTTATTAACACACCCCAATGGGTATCAGCTCAGTATTCAGCCTCTGAATGTGAAAAAGATCCGAAGGCTTGTTTAATAGCAGGCTGTGTTACAACATGACGGACGACAGCGAGGTGTCTGAGACCACCCATGCTGACAATGGAGGCAGGCTTCCGATGAAATCCCTACTGTCCACGGTTCTCCTTGGATTATCCTAGACATGAAACTGTACGTGCATATAAAACATTTATCTCTGTTCTTTCTTATTCTGTCATGGGGAAAGGAGATCAGCTCTCTATCGATTCCATCAGATAAAGCCCTTTTTTTTTGCTGCGTGCTTAGACTGCCTACGTCAAACCATACATAACTATTGATGTGCCGAGATACAGATTTTGAAGTCTGTTAGTTTTAGCTCAGGCCAGAAATGCACAATTATTTATTGGGTATTCATAAAGGCTTATGGTGGCATTATAATGGAAATATCACTTGTTCCCATCGCCATCATTCTGTGTGCTACAATGTTCCCCTTACATTGCTGGTGTGAATCTGGAAATCAACCAACTCCTGTACCAATTCAAACAGGACAGTAACCTTGCTGCTGATAAATGCTTCCAAAGTCATGTAATGTACAACGTTAAAACTTTTCTGCCTCTGACCTTCACATGCAGAATTTAATGCTGAACTCAAACTCCTAGTTTGACGTCATAAGCTACCGGCTTCCAAATGTCATCCTGGGTTCTTGTACAAATGAGGAGCACTGTTTGACCGCGACACCAGGGGACAGGTTAGAGTGGTGCACGGGACAACCCTGGGGGACTCTGGCAGGTTGGCACAAGGGGACAGGTTAGAGTGGTGCACGGCAAAACCCTGGGAGATGTTTTTTCTGTCTGACTAAACTATATAGCACTATTAAGTCAGTTAGCATACAAAGTGAAAGAAGAATGTGTTTTATTTATGGGTGGGTTTATAATATCCATCATGTATACATTGATACTGTATTTTAGGTTTGATGTTGGAGGACAACGATGACACAAGCAAGGTTTCAATTGGAATTGTTTTTCTTAGTACTTTAGTATTTTATTAATACAGAAAAAACATTGTGTGAGTGCTGACTGTGT
>OLKM01000055.1:396882-427586 GCA_900291075.1 Melanogrammus aeglefinus
AGTGCGTAGAACGACATAATGATGAGATGGATGGGTCCTTCCATTGCACGGCTGCACGCCGCTGTAGGTGGTACTTGATGTCTCTCTAGGACAAGTGGACAGAAACACGGTGTCTGCAATTCAACCAAATTGGCAATTAGAGGGCACATTTGAATCCATGTAAAAGTAGCAGTGGGAGTGGATTAACCTTAGAATGTGTAACCGCCACTTCCAGAGGCACACTGTAGAAGGAATTGATGTAATTTGAAGATTGGTTAATGGCGTTCACCCACATTGAGTTGTGGGCGTTGAGGCCGACTACGCCTCCACTGCTCTTGAGAGGACATCACCATGAAAGTAAGAAGTGGTTTTATTTTTCGCCTTTTCAATTCAATCTCCCGCAACACACTAAGCATCTGGAAATAATGAAAGACAAGTGAAATTGTTTGCCACCTTGTCACATCATTGAACATGGAGTATTGTAAGAATCACAAGCCCCAGTTTTCTTAGAGACAAGCCGTTGTGCTGAACATTGCAAGCGTTCTAGTTTCTAGCTGCTTCCCCAGCCTAACCAAACTCATTACTGGAACAAAGGTCGTTCAGTGACAGTGGAAATCAGTCCACTTCAGAACTCATCACACTTCTCAAATGTCGCTTTGCCTGCTAAATCGGCAGAACACAAATCCTTAGAAGGGTAATAATTTCCTGAAAATTAGGGTTTGTATCGTGTGATGCTGCTTCTACTTTACCAGACCGACTGAGGACAAATTATGGGTTCATTTTATTTGATATGGTGAATGAAAGTGGGTACAGTGTCAATAATAAAAAGGCACTTCCAGGTGTTGTGCCCACTTTCTGAATGCCTGTCTGTTTGTGCTTCTCGGAAATTGAGAGATGTATTATGTTGGGAAACCATTATTCACATATGTAAATGTGTTTAAATCCCCATCATGCCTTCCGTGTTAACCCTTCCTCGATTAATCCATCCTGCTAAAGCCTGCAAACATATATTCTATATGGCATCCACACTGGAATCAGCCCGGTCCCGCATTGATTATATTACAGTCCTCGCTCATCTCCTGTTAAGCAGCCCTTTGGCCACACAGTTTGTGCTCCAAAACACAGACACACACAGATGCACACACACACAAACGCACAAACACGCACCCACTCACACACAAACACACATGCACATGCACGCACACGCGCACGCGCACATGCACATTATAAATCCCCCCACACGCACACACACACACACACACACACACACACACACACACACACACACACACACACACACACACACACACACACACCACACACAACACCACACACACACACACACACACACACACACATATATATATAGATATATCTCGATATGTATATATATAATCCAAGTACATGCACACACACACACACACACACACACACACACACACACACACACACACACACACACACACACACACACACACACACACACACACACACACACACACACACACACAGTTGTCCCATTGATGGTGAGTAAGAGTGACCCCAGAGTCCAGTGACCGTGACAAAGTGTTCCCTGCTGATGGCTTGTTCCTATTTGCACTTGGCCATCCTCTCTGTGCTCTTCACGGAGCTGCCAGAGCTGTTCTGCATTACGAACCGTTTCATTATCCCTCTTTTTCTCTGATTCCCTCTCCCTCCGTGTTGTTTCCCTCCTCGCTGCGTGGCTGCCATCAACACATTACCTCACATTTCCTCCATCACCTTTAAAGTGTAATGTGAACTAGTTACATGGGAGAAAAAAAACAAAAGGGGAGGAGAAACACCGTGTGCGTGTGCGCGTGTGTGCGTGCGTGCGTGCCAACAGATCAAAAGCTTAACCCCGCCTAAAAGCAGTGACTTTCTCATTTTCCTCAATCCAACATGATTGCATAATGCAGTAGATTAGTGGAGAAGGAGGCGTGCTTCCAAAGGCCCTGTCACCCCTGAGTCATTACCAAGCTCCGACTGGCCAGGGAAGTTTTGTAATTTGTTGTACTTGAAGGCATTCTTTGCTACCTCTACAGTGGAGCGTTGCATAACAAAGACAGCTTTGCCACACACACACACACACACACACACACACACACACACACACACACACACACACACACACACACACACACACGCACACAAATTTCACCATTACAGCACACAGACGGACACTGCCACAGCTTTCCATAAGAAAGGCAGGGAAACTGCCAGCCAAAAAGGAGCACTGGCGTAACCATGGCGATCACAAGAGCAAGTTGTTCTCCACGGAGTATTCCTAACTCCGCAGGGACTGAATTTGTCAACTGAAAGGTGAGGGATTATTGGTCTGTGACACAATGCATGGGGTCGCCCTCCCATCCTCCCTCCCTCTCTGGCACCACCTTGATCTCTCTCGCTCTCGCTCTCGCTCTCGCTCTCGCTCTCGCTCTCGCTCTCGCTCTCGCTCTCGCTCTCTCTCTCTCCCTCTCCATCTGGAGGTCATCTATCTGGGTATTTTTAAACATGGTCACTAATCTTTATGATTGGCATGGCAGGCTCCAATATTTGTCCTCCCACAAAAGAGGAACTCGTACTGGTATTTGTTGTCTTATTTAGGGGAAAAAGCTCAAATCATGGATCTATTGCTACACTAGAAATGAGGCCACCTAACTCCTATATCTTTCTTTGATCGTGGTTCAAAGTGAATTCAAAGAGAATTTGGAAGTGGCTGGTCAATCTTTTAGACAAATGCGTGTTTTTAAAGTGCACAGATTAATAATTGACTGTACTATAGTCATTTGAGGCTAATATTTGTTTGCTATTGTTCCCCGTTTTAGCAACAAAATCATCCAGGCATTAGCTTTATAACAACTCTTTTGGTTCTTCCAAAAAAAAGTTGTAGGTTTCTGTTTATAGAGTCCAACAGATCTTAAGGATTCAGTTGGAAATGGGTTTCTTATGTGAACTTGCCCCGAGAAGGGGACGAGAAGGAAGGGTTTCCGTGTAGAGACCCGGTTATCATCAAAAGGACTCGGGGATGAAGGAAGGCGACAGATCAACACAATAGACACAAGCAGATTCCCATTCCCTTGATGGCGGCTGCCATTGTCATCCTGAACTAAATGTCGTCATTCAAGTCCTTACGGGATGTTACCTTAAGGAGTAGGATCACAATCTCCCTGCATGCTTTTAGCAGTTCACCTTGATGGGTTTTGGGTTGCGTCTTTATCACAGAGAAAATCAGTGTTTAGTTTAATGAAAGCACAGGAATGGATCTATCTTGAGTCTGACTGTACCCCTGTGTGTGTGTGTGCGTGTGTGTGTGTGTGCGTTCGTGCACGTGTGTGTTTCTTCTCCTTGTCTTCCAGGCTGCGCTGCAGACGTACGCCTTCCTGGTGTTTGCGGGTGTCTGCATCCTGGGCGCCGCTTACCTTTACGCCGTGCTCCCCGAGACCAAGAACAAGACCTTTGTGGAAATCAGCCGAAGCTTCGCCAAGATCAACAAGGTGCCGGTCCAGAGTCCTGGAGACGCGCGTGAGCTGGAGCTGCAAGGGGAGCTGTCCCTCGCCATTCAGTCTGGACAGCGGTCCCCCAAAGGCAAAGTCACGGAGATGGAGAGCTCCTTCTAGCCTAAAGGAGCGATACAGCCTAACAGACTTTGACATGGTTCTAAAACATCTATTGTGGGTGTGCAATGCACCGTAGGTCCTAATTTAACATTTTGTGTCAGTATTTTACTGTGGCCCGGCTGAACCTGATTCCTGTAGATGCTGCTTCGTCACGCGGAGACGTGGCTGCGGTACTCGCTGTGGGGTTCAGTCGGAGAGTATGTCTGCCAATCGCTCTATCCTCAGCCATAAGTATCAGAAATTAGTTTGGTTCCCTAGAACAACAACCCAGGTGTTCTGTGTCAGAATAACTGCATTTTTTGCAATGTTCCTATGCCAAGAAATCAGTATTTTAGTAAGACGACACACCAATTTCTTTGCCGGTCAACAGCCTCATCAATCCAGAATGCCATGAGGTTTTGCAGGCTGGGGGCGTGGATATCCGCACAGCTGCCCAGGAAAGGCTGCAGTCTAATAGTCTTATTTGCTTAGGAAGCTTCCTAAGTGGTAGCCATGATAAGAGCTGTTCAAATTCTCTAAACGCTAAGGAAAGGTGCTTCCGTGCTTTTTTTCTTATCTCCTTCAGCTTAGGGTTCGATGGACCTACCCTTATGAGGCAACGAGGGAAAGGAGATAATGCTGTCCCACAATTTCTGCTGCAGCAATATTTAAAGCGATGACAAAGACAATTCTTTTCATACACGGCATTGTTTATGAATGTACTATTGACAGAAGGTTGCCTCGTGATGGTGGTGGGGGGGGGGGGGCAGTTTGGTTTTAATAGCAAACTGGAGCAGATCAGGGGAAGCCTGACACGACAGCAAGTGACAAGTTGCAAATTGCATTTCATTAATTAATGACTTCTTTTTAGAAGCATTGGGATATACAGTATGTTTGTATACAATTGATGTAATACATCATAAACAAATAGCCATAATAAACTAGTGCTTATATGATACACCTTTGTAGAAATACTTCCATACCAAGTGTGAATTCAATGAAGTCAATGAAGTTACTGTTTCTATTTTCTAGGAACAGTGTTGACTCCAGGGGTGAGTTTGAGTGTTTCGATCACAGTACAGGAATCCCCCTGATGAACTCTTATCACTGTAGAACCGCTTCTCTTCCCCCTGAAAAGGAAATGTCTTTCCATTCACGCTGACCCGGCAGTGCGTACAAAAAAAACAAACAAAACCTCAGCGGATAAGCACTACTCACCATGGCTCAGGAAGAGAGTCCTTTTCTGGGGGATTATGATGCTAATACCTCTCTGTGTTGTCCCGGGAGAGCGCAGCGGAGCAAGCGACGCAGCGGCCTGAGGACAGCCAGTGCTGACGGCTGATGAGCTTTTCTGGAGATCCTCCAGAACGACAGGGACGGCCAAACCCACCGGCCACCCAGATGGAAGGAGCCAGGGGAGGTTGGATCAGAACAGAGGCTGACAACGAGTGGCATTGGATAGGGGTCACAGAAACACAACCACACACACCCACACACCCTACTGAAGGACAACGGGGGGGGGGGGTCAATGTATTTAGGGATGAAAACACAAACAAACCAACGTCAGAGCCGGGCGGCCTGTAACCGTTCTGTCACCGCACAGCCACAGGTCGCTGGGGACAGTTCTGCCAAGTGGTCGTATGAAGTCAAAGCTAAAAATCGTGTAACCGTATCTGACTCGTCTGCTCCGTCGCTGCGGGGGGCGATGGTAAGAGGATACGGGGATACGGCTGGAGGCCGTCGTGCGTGACAATAGTGATAATTCATACTCCTTAAGTGTACCTGCAATGTGCTTTGAGAAGATAGACACCGTTTCCTTTGGTGCGAAACGTTTGATGTTTTATTCCACACACGGACCTAACGTGTACTCCCTGGGGTCTGAATGAGTTCTGGCGTTTACGGGTGCTGCACATGTACCGCGTGGGCAGGGTTCAACCTCAAAGCCTTTGAAAATCACGTCACTTAATAAATCATATCGAATAGTGAGGGAAGGCTATTGCTTTTTTTTTTTTACTTCGTTACAAAGCCTCTGTTGTTTAATTGGACCAAAACGCAGCGAGGCAGAACAGCACATTCAATAATGATACAAAGAAAACAGCCTAATTGATTTTTTTCTTAAGAGGCTAATCGAGTAAATGGATGAATAGTAGTTTGCAGGGCTTTACTCTCCTTCTGGGCTGTGTCTACAACATGTGTGCTCACCCATGTGCCTCGGCCCTGCAGTAGTGGCTGCAGTGCCTGCTAAGAGGAAGCAATACTGAGACTCCTTTTGGATATGTGCCTGAAGGGCATTTCTTTGTTGCTGTTATTCTTTCATTCCAAAAAATAACTGCAGTGATCCGAGTTATTTCCACTATGTTTCTCGCATCCCTCCCTCATACTGCGTCTGATCCCTCCTACTCTAGGTCCCTCCTCTAGATGACCTGTCCTCAAACCTGCTCTGAGGGAGTGCCGGTGTTATCAGCCGTTGATGAAACTTATCATCTCTGCATGGGGGAGGGTCACCTTGACATGAGCTGCAGTGATCTATGTGGTGGATTCCAGGTCCTTTGTGATTTTTGTTAAAGTGGAGCGAAGCAGAAGTAGAAAAAATGATTTGTCAGGTTTACAGAGCGTTTCAACTCGTCAGCCTTGGTAGAAGTCTGTTTCTAGCTCTCACTCTTTCTCTCCCTCTGTCTGTCTCTTTCGCTTTCACTCTGTCTGTCTGTTTCTCTCTAGGTCTGTCTATATCTCTCTCTTTGTCTGTTTTTCTGTCTCTAGATGTCTCTCTCTGTTTATCTTTTTCTGTCTGTCTGTTTGTCTCTCACTCTTTCTGGCCACCTCACATTATCTGTCTGTCTCTCTCGCTCTCTCTGTCTCTCTGTCTCGCTGTGTGCTGGAGTAGACTAAAGTAATTTGACTCCCTTTTTAAAAGTGAGTCACAAATAGGACACCATCATCCTTCAGACTTAATCACTGACACTTCTTTTAATTTATAAAGTTATTCCTGGAAGAAGACTAACTGAATATTGTGAAGGGATATTTTGAATCCAAATTGAAATACCTCATTGGATTGACAGCATACTTTATTTTTTGCTTAAGTAAGTCCTGAAGCACATTCATATTTTCCAATCACATTTGAGTGATAAATAAAAGATGATGATTTAGCCTAAAGCGGAGAAGCAGAGAAGAACATTGTGGGCAGACAGGGACCACTAAATGATTAGTGGAACAATTAATCTGATAATAAGACAGCCGATTCGAGACACACTTCTTACGTGCATGGACTGAGTGAGCGACCAATAACACAGCTATTGTACAGAAACAAACAAAAAGAGATTAAATAATGACTGCTTATGTGAATGGATCATCTTATGTTCCAACTGAGCTGAGAGCTCCTTGGGTTTACCTTGTTATGGATAATTATTTGCCAGATATTCACACAACATCCCCCAGTCCTGGATTCTAAACCGGAGGGGGATAGGGGGGGCTTCTTGTCTCTTGTTTGCAGAGAAAAAAACACTATCACTCGGGGCATTGGGAACACGTAAGGAAAATATTTCTATATTTCTATAGTTGCATTATTTACATAATCTTGGGATAAATTCTACAATTGTATGATCATCACACGCCTCAGTCAAATGCTCCTTTTCAGGTGGCTGTTAATCCTTGCACATATATGTTAAAGATATGGCCGACCTCAGTTTAAAAGACTGATGTGGAATCCCAGAGACTTTCAACGTCTCTGTGAATAGCTGTCAACATAGTATGTGCCGTCATCCTACTTGAAGTAGATTTTGAAGTACGATAGAAAAAAAAAAGGAAATGCTAGGCTTGGGCGATACCAAAACGTTGCCTGTAATTAACTACTTTGCTCCTATAAGGGAGGAACATACGATTCATAAGGTTTCATTCTCTTCCATTCTGGCTTGTGCCTTTGGCCAAAGACATACCTAGTCATGTCTGATTGAACTAAATAATTAATTTAGCTCACATTAACATTAGCACATCAGGGAAACCTTTTTCGGTCAGGAAAGAATTCTGATAGCTGAAAGATTTGATGGTTTCACTAAGAGCTTTTGCCAGTCACAAATGGCATAGTTAAACTTGTTTCATTAAATTGGTTGCATGTGCTAAGATAAAAGGAGCGTGCAAGTTGCTATAATAATTTAGTAGACGTAAGAACTCATTAGCGCGGCATAGCAGAATTCAGAAGCAATCGTTAGCTTCAGTGTTCTTGAGTGTGGAGCCAGAGAGACAGTGAGGTCGGGGGATGGATGAAGGAATAAATAAATGAGTCATGAACGTGGAGGGGATGGGATCTGACCTTTCCACTCCGATTCCCCCTCCTGCTCCCCCAGTCGCATCTTCCCGACACCCACTAAGCTTCCATCAAAACAATCTTCATGAAACTTTCACCGTCTCAGGCATGGCTCACTCCGATGTCAGGGTCAAAAGCCTTCAAATGCTTAAACTGCAGTATTATACCATATAGCCATTAAACAATCTTGCAACCATCCAGCCTTTTATAACGATTATGAGTGCTGAGGCTGAGTTGCGGTTTAAATGTAAAGGCAGTGAAAACATTTTCTTCAGATGAAAAAGTGCATTTCTGTGTTGCCCTTTAGAGAAAGTTCTGTAGTTCCTGGATGGTTGTGTAGTTGTGGGAAGGGAATCATGTTAGGTTAGCTGTCTGGAGGGATTTGTGCGCAGCTATTTTTGCTTAGTAAGTGGGGTTTGGATCTGTCTATGATACAGGACACCAAAAATGTACTAGAATATCAATCCTGGTGCAAAGAAAAACATTCGACATTTCATTAGATTGCTAACAAACCGACTTCAATGTCTAACACCTTGCATGCCGAAGATATTAATAAAAAAAATGATACACCGATCACCTCAGGCCAAAACACATTTACAATCCTTGCTAAAAGTACTGTGTAATTAATATTTTTAGTTTATTGTTTTTTAAGAACAGGATTGACTGTGAAACAAAAGTGTGTGCCAAACCCTTGGCTTTCTTAAAACAGTTGTCTCTGAGATCCATCTCAAAAAAATACAATAAGTGACGTCGTTCTCACTCACCGCCTGCTCCCTGTCAAACCGTATTTTCTGGGTGTGGGAGCAAAAAGTAAGCCTGATTGCAATGGAGGGACTGTCTCAATCAATCATTGTGGATTCAGAGCAAGAGAATCGACCAAACCAGTCAGTTGGGTGTACTAAGAAAAGACTGGATGTTGATTCACGGGGTGAGAACTGTATGGTAGGATGAAACTCGCTGTGTGCGTGCGTGTGAGTGTGCGTGCGTGTTCTTATGAGTGACTATCTGTGCAATACACCACCCCCCCCCCCCCCCCACACCTATGACCTAAGTGTCACCCCTCACAACAAATGGTCCCACATGTTCTTGCTGTAGAGGACAGAATCATGGCTGGGCTTGACCTTCCCCTTCAGGGCCAGGGATGAACATGAACACCTGTACACAGCCACTCAGAACTGGGCTTTGAGCGGGGACCGCGGAGCCTGTCGGTCCCACGGGGGGATGGGTCTCGTTTCTCAGCCGACTTTTAATGAACAACTTGTTTCATAAAGGTACCAGTTGCTGGACAACTCTACAATTGCCCCCTTCAACCTCGGCGTTAAAGGAAGACAGGTCTGTATGTATGAGTCACGCGTACAAAAGTAGAGGTAAAGTGTTGTTAGTGTTGTTGTATGAGTCACAGGGTTGTTATTTAAAATGAGTTCAAGCACGGACCAATTGACAGATGATGGAACCGATTGAGTGCACAACCCTTTCATCAAGGCCTCCTAGGTCCAGATGAGGTTAATTATGGAATTTGAAGTGATTTACATATATTTTTGGGGATTCTCTTAAAATGACTAAGAGCGGATAATTCAGCTCCTTGGATCAAAGGCATCCACTGGTTGACATTGTGGTAATGTGTGTAAAGCAACGTATTTTGTGTAAGTGGGAAAGCGTATCAAATAGCTTCATCATTCGGAATCAGTCAACATACTAATCTCTTTAGTGCGGCCTGATTTTTTTCAGTATGCTATGTTTACAGTAACCTTCTGTCCTTTATTTGGGGATGTGACCCAAATGACCTTACTGGGCTCAATACAATACTATCTAACCTATGGAGGAAATATTAAATGTAACTGCCCAGCATAAACATTTTTTTACGATTTAGTGGATAATTTTTTCAATAATCCGACCATGAAATGAGAATCAGCTGCAGTGTCGGTGCGGCAATTCTAGTCAAGTACTAATTCCTTTTTGGACAGATGTTATAGGGATACCAAAGAAAGAGCTCAAACCATATTTTTCAGAACCAAGCCAAGAACGCTTCTAATTAATTTGGTAATCACACCTTTGAGCTGGAATCCTCATTAAAGCGTATCACAGATTGCATTCATTAAATTATATATAGGGCATTTATCAATTCATTCTCTAATGAACTCTGTAACATTTTAACTTTGCCAGCTGGCAGAACATACGTTGGGGAGTAGCTCTGATTTCCAACGAGTTTCTATAAAAGATTGATGTGGCATATTTATAATTTACTTGAAGTTTCTAATTTTATTGGGCTATTATTATATCTTGCAAATCCATAATAAGAAAATGTGAGTGATTGCTCTAAATTAGTTAAAGGGAGTGGGTGGGCGTCTTTGGCGGCTGGGGGGGATATAGCCCAGCTAAATTTCCCCCAGGCAGATGCTACTGTTATACAACCCAGTGCCTCGTGGAGCCACTGCACCAGGAAAGGACCAATGTTTCCTGGTAGTATTTGTGTGCAATGGCAGTTGGCATATTATCCTCTAAGACCAACCGCGATTGGTATTCTCAAGGTCAGCTTGTCATTACAGACCTAGGTCAACAAGGTGGAACACAACATCCAAGCTATGACTTGAAAAAGGAATTGCCACTTCCATATAAAAAATTTAGAGAGAAACAGGAACGATGGTAGAACAGACAAGCATGTGCAAGTTGCACAAAACATAATGTGATATTTTACCTTGCTCGGACCCATTTACTTATTTTATTCAAGTAGGAGGGAGGAGAGAATATCAAAAGCTGGAATATTCCAACAGCATTACAGACCAGTAAGCGCTTCAGCCAGGAATCCAAAACCTGTCCACAACCAAGGGCGTTTCTAGGTTTCCGAACTATCTGGGGCTTAGCCCAGAGGGAAATAAAAAATGTGTGCGTAGCGCGCGGTAAAGGTTTTTGTATGCTTTATGGCACATGCACATTTTTTCATAATGCTTTGCCTAAATAAACAAAATTTGCAGTTTATTGTAGCTTTAAATAGCTACCTGACTGCTGTGCTGCTTATCCCCAGATATCTAAAGTTCTATTCAAGTTATTTCAGAGTAAAATTAATACAAGTTGGACAGACCATACCTTAATATGTGTATATTATATATATGACTGGGGATAGGATAGGTTAATTCACTTGAGGTGGTAAACAGTCTGGTTATGTTTTTAAACCGTCTATTCTCTTGCCAGAAGGACTATAGAAGGACTAGGCTGGCTCCTGGCCCCTGGAATCCCCATGTTTGTTTCTAGTGTAAAGCAAGCAAGCAAGCAAAAAAAAAAAGCAAGTTAATTTTTTTTGTCTCAATAAAAATAAGATTCAGGGCTAATAAAATTATATCCGGGCTTTAGCCCCGAATAAAACAGCCTAGTGACGCCACTGTCAACAACCGAAACAAACTGTGCAGCCTATGATATAACCATATTGACGGAGGCATCAAAGAAAGCGAGCTTTCATTCAGGCCCTTGCACGGGGGCGTTGTCCGAGTCCTCCACCTCCTCTGTGATCCAGGGTGATGCCAGAGTCTTCGATCGGATGACATAAGGTGTCAATTAAGTAAAAGATTTCTTGAAGTCCCTGAGATGGAGGAATCTTCATCATAGTTCACACCAGTGCTCTGCTCATTGCAGCTTAAAAGTTCTACCAAACCTCTGTGGTTGTAATTTTATTTTACAATAATCTGTTTTGAATATCCGTATTGTTAATGTCTATGTAATTTAAGCTTTGTAGGGTACGTATCCACACATTTTATCGACTTTCTGGAAGTTATTGTTTTTTCAATAATGCCAGTAATAAAATACATGGCATGAGGTGCTTTTATGCTTTAATCCAAATCTCTTTCAAACTGAGTGCATATTCTTAGCATTCTTCCCTCAGGGCCGGGTAGGAAAAGAGATGAAGAGGAGACAGTGGGTAGATATTGTTTTTCTCCCGTGCTCTCTTTGACACATAGGAATCATATCAGCTTGTAGATAGGTATTCTGATTCATAAGGTCCCTGGTATCTTTAGGGCTCAAGACATCATAGCATACAGTTTAACCATACTGAATTCTTCCCACCTGGTCCGACAGGTGCAGTCCTCTAGAGGCAGAGAAGAAGACACTTTAACAATGTCCAGACTACGTATTCTGCACTCTGAAGGTTGAATACAACCAATTAATTATTTAATCATTATAAATGCTACATGCAAATCCATTCTATAACGTGCCATTTTACAGAGAGCGCCGGCCATGAGACGTGCAGGGTCACCTTGCTCTACTGTGGTTTTGTGTGTGTGTGTGCGTGTTCCTTCTTGCCTTTCCTGCCACGTCCGAGAGTGTGTGATCCCTTCATCTTCGCTGTGACATTTCCTGAGTCTCTCCCATCCTTCCCTAACTTTCCTCTCATATGCACACATTTAATATGCCTTTCAGAGAAATCCTTTCACCCCTCTCTTGACCTCTCAGTGTCTCACAACCTATCCCTCGCTGTCTCACACCCTCTCTCTCTCTCTCTCTGTGTGTCTCACACCCCATCTCTCACTCTCTGTCTCACAACCTCTCTCCCTCTCGCTCTCTTTATATATATATATATAATACATATATATATATCTGTGTCTCTCGCCTTCTCACTGCACCTCTTTAAACAGGGACCTAATCCCAGAGTTGTATTTTGCTGCCCGATATGGAGAGCTCGTGCTGGCCAGTTTAGTAGGTGCAAAACACTGAGTGACGAATAACAACAGCTCAAACACATAAAGCACTGCATTATGTATTGCACTGCATGGAATCGGATGGGTTCGATCTCCATCTTGCTCGATGCAATATAAGAAAATGGTTTTCACCCCTGCATTTTCTGTATTCCCTATAGGTTTTGAGATTTTTCCCAAACAATTTGGCCAGAGGCTTGTCTTGCCAAGCTCTTTATCTCCTCAACACAACAGCTGTGGAGACTGTTTTCCTGAAAGAAAGGCCAACAGCTTGCCAATATTGTGTGCTGTAGAAACAGCTGTTCGGCTTGCCCCATGAATGAATGATTTTGTGCAGGGACACACAGTGTGTGTTTTATCGCATTAAAGACACGTT
This sequence comes from Melanogrammus aeglefinus, assembly GCA_900291075.1. Taxonomy (NCBI): domain Eukaryota; kingdom Metazoa; phylum Chordata; class Actinopteri; order Gadiformes; family Gadidae; genus Melanogrammus; species Melanogrammus aeglefinus. The sequence continues at coordinate 409,840 of OLKM01000055.1, forward strand.
GTGCGATTGGTTGAAAGCATCTCTGGAGTGCAGGAATCCCTACTTTCATTCAGATGAAGTATAAGAAAAAAGTGGAGGATGTGGAATTGGTCGACTGTGTCCAATTAAGAGAATATGAAACGGGACATTTTTCATTTGTTTGCAACCGGTTCACTTGATCTTCTTGCATAAACTGTTCTCATTGTCATCTTTACTTTCTATTTATCCCGTGAGTCCCAATCTACTTTCATGAACAGTAAAGCATCTTCAAGCACCCCTGCTGTGCAACCCGGTCTCTTAGCCCAGCACCAACTTTCGGGATGTAAATCCTCTGAACCAGCTCAGGAAAAACCTCCCGCTTATCGACTCTCACACTCTTTGTTGTTCTGACTCTTCTGGTTGTGCTTGGTTCAAGTGGTTCTTCGTCTTTATATTACTGTTTGTGCATATTCAAAAACACCAGAAAACCTCCAAAGGAAAAAGGGAATCTGGAAGTGCCCAGTTAAAAGGCCATCTCAGAGCTTCTCAGAGAAACTTTAGGAACGAGCCCTCAATATTGGCTTATCCTAATTGAATTCCATTGAGCCCTGAAGGAACTAAAGACCTCACCGCTATGTCTAATAGCTTGTGAGAAAAGTGGAGGTTTGCGATGCATCATTTAGTCGACTCGCCCCATTCTGAAAAGGGCTGTTGATGATATTGGACCTGGTGTAATAGCTTTCTTTTCGTTGTAGACAAACAACCTATTAGACGACATAATAGTTTTCCATCGCCCAAACCCTGAGTCTGCACTCCAGTCCTCTGCCCCGCTACATTGGGAATTATTTACTGCTCCTAGTGGAGAATTGCTGACAGTCACACAAGCCCCGTTTGCAATTACTCTGAAAACAGTATTCCTTCTAGACCTGGCACCATTTCCTAGACATTACAAACTCCAAGCTACCTGTTATGATTTTATTGACCACAAAATTCATAGATAAATAAATATCCTGTCGTCGCTTCCTGAAACCCATTGCCAAATCCAATTACTTCCACATCAACCGCAATAAAATGGAAGCGTGTGATTGGTCAAAGCATGGTTCTCTGCATGAAGTGGCTCATGAACCGCTAGAGAAACACCTTTTAAAGCCTTATAATTCACACTTTGAATAAATACAGAGGCATTTATTACAAAAGCAGCAAGACAAGCTGAATGAGACCGTGGGCCGCCCCAGTGGGTTATCTTTCAGTTTTTTCTCAATACTCACAGGCGGGTTGGCAGGAATCCCTGCCTTCTTTCTCAGACAAAGGGAAGAAAAACTGTGCACGATGTGGAATGTGGAGACTGTAACCAGCAAAGAAAATATGAACCTAGGCGTTTTGTCATTTGTAAACAACTGGTTGACTTCATGTTTGAACCAGGACAGGAAAACGCTAGAAGATGACATGGATGCTTAACCTCGCGGCGACTGCACTCGCATTGGTTGAAATCCTTCTGTCAAACACAATTCTTGTCTGTTGAGGAAACCTGAAGGGTGCTTGTGTGGCTGCCAGCGACCAGGGATTGCACTGTGGATCCTTGGCATGCTATCTGACCTTTGAGTGAATGGGAAATGTCCTCCAGAGATCAATGGAGGAAGCACGTGAAAAGGAGTGCCTTCATCTACCCCTTTCAGTTTCGGCCAATCCCCCCCATAAAATCTACGACCTATTCACCATCCTGATCAGATTGATGCCGAGATTTATTGAGCAACAATTCATTTTTGGGACAGGTACATTCCTCATGTTTCATCGAGAATGCAGGTCACGTACTAACAATGGTTTAGCACTGTTTACTCTCATTCTTTCATTGATAGAGTTGGAGACATTAATAAAGAAAAGCCTTCAAAAGAGAAGAAAAACCCACACATCCTCTCCACTCCACTCCAATTTTCGGAAAGAAATTCTGGCTAAATTCTCTTTCAATTTAGCCAGAGTTCTAAATAATCAGCTTTTGGAAAGGGGGATATAGTGCCTGTTTATAGCTTAATGTTGGAGACGGTTATACATTTAAAGATGTAGGGGAGATTAAAGGCTTTTAATCTGTCTGAAATCAATAGCAGAAGATATATTAATGAGGGCCAGTTATACATTTTAAGATGTGGGGGAGATTTAAGGATTTTTAACTGATTCAATGGCAGAAGATGTATTAACTTGGGCCATGTGAGGTGGAGGATACGTCTAACTATGGGCCCTATTTTAACGGTCTGAACCGCAAGTGAGAAGCGCCAAGCGCAAGTAGCTTTGTGGGCGGTTCTATAGCGATGTCGCTATTTTTCCGGTGCAAAAAATGAGAAGTAGCCTAATTACCTGTAGATGTGGTATGGGCGTAACATGCAATAAACCAATGAGAGTGCCAGCTCCCATCCCCTTTAAGAGCCATGAGCGCATTTGAATCTGACGAGTTGATATTTTGACAGCGCGTCTGCAGTCTCTGATGAGACAGATGCACATGAATTTCAAACTTCAAATGGCTTAGTTTATGGCCAAATAATATGGCCCAATTCACACATGGAATTAGGTTTTCTTCCACACCTTCAGTCCTCAAATAAATTTCGGCAAAGAAAACTTATATGATGATATGTGGTACTATTTAATTATATACGCAATACATTATAAACATCATTTCTTATCAGTATTGTATTCATTATCGTTATCAACTTGTGTTCCTAATATGCATGCGTCCCCCCGTTAATATACATTGCCATGGACTGTATTATAGCATTACGTGTTTAGTTTGCATGTGTTTAAACAGATGGACGCACACACGTGTGCCCGCATTCATTAATGATTTTACACATACACACATGCGCCCGCATTCATTCATTCTTTTTAACACTCACTCGCGGTAAAACAATGTTTTCTCACGATCAAATACTCATCAATCCTAAAAGTTATGGGCATGTACACGATGTCTGTGTCAAGAAAATATGTGTTTGCTGTACGGTGTTTGCAGATGCATTGATTTAAAAGTACAACTTATTACCGCTGTATCAGCTGTTCTTTCCCAAATAATTTTCCAAGAATGTGTGGCTAGGTAGATGAGAGAAGCAAAGTGCAAAGTTGCTTGTGCACCTATGCGCGAGGTGCACAAGCAACATTATGCATGCGCCCTTAAAATAGCATCTGAACAACGGGCCACTGCCTTTAAACCAGGTATTTCCTGGTTTGTGGCGCAAGTGGTTTCTGAAGCGTCAAAATAGCACCTGGGAACGTTTGCGCCAGAACACGCCTCCCCTTTCGCCGAGCCGCCCCTTGGGGCGCAAGATCATTCCCTAATTTACCGACTTATGGCGCAGGAGGGAAAAGAACGCTCTGCGCCAGTTGCAAACTAGCAACGACACATGCGCCAGTGATTAAGTCGATTGCGCCAGATGCAAGATAGGGCCCTTTATGTATAACGTGCATGAGTTTCACAATTGTGCAGTGTTGTTTCCCTGCCTGCTGTATGATTCTGTGAGAATAAGTTGATATTCAATTGAAAGCAGCGCAGCAGTTCACCTGAGCACCTGCTGCCAAAATCATTATTCACAGTGAACCAGTGAACCAATGGGCCGCTTCTGAATTAATTTGAAGAGTTCACTAACCCACATTAATCTCTGGAAATGGTATTCAATAGGCAGTTAACTAGTTGGATAATAAGCCACTGGCAATTCTATTTTTATCTAATAAAATGTTGATGTTTGCCATTACATTTCTTAATATGAACAAATAAAAAGTACATTATTTTATACAGAATACAAGCAACACATAATTGTGATTCACGAGCTATACTGGAGAGCACTACAGAGCAACACTTCTCTCATCATGTGAGCGCAGTGCCTTCGGTATATCCTAATGTATTTAATACCAGCAGACTTAAGTATATCCCCCCCCATTTCTCTGTCTGTCCTCATCTCCACATCTCTATCTCCCTCTCGCTCTCCCACACAGCCCCTCTCTCTGCATTTTCTACTCTCTCTCTCCATATCCTTTTCAACCTATTCAAGCATATATGCGACCTGCTTGGGGCCACAAGTGGGGCTTGAAAATCTAATCTATTTGATGTTGTACATTAAAAAGTACATTTCATGTTGTACATTCACCTTTATTCAGTTTCAGATCAGACATCTTTCCCCCAACTGAACTCGATTTTGTTTCACTCTTTGGAATATTTGGAAAGTGGAAAGTGCTACCGTTAGAGCCGCCAGTGGCTTTCTGTGGATAGTTCAGTAGGCTAAGTGTGTTGAGGAGCAATTGAGAGCCATGTGGGGATGTTTGACACAGTGTCGAGGGAGGTGCTTCATTATAGAGCCAGTTCCATTGTGTCTCTCTCTGTTAAGCATGCGCACCTTATTACAGGATGGCCGTCGGGGTCGCACTATTACTACTACCATGCTGCACTTAGACGCAAAGAAATAGACACACCATTTTTTCAGTTATTTATTGTGACCTGTCATTTGATTTCGGACACCAGATTTACTCTACAAACTAGGTTGCATAATCGCAGTTTACAAACCTGACTTTGGCAAGGTTAACAGCTGTGAAGACGAGACCATTGGCTAAAGGTTAAGCTCTGTAAACGTCTTTATTGCACAATAGACCAACACAAAAACCCTCAGACATTGCCTGTTTTCATGTCCAGGACACAGCGACGGTGTCTCCGAAAAAAGTCCCTACCAATTAAGACACTTAAGACGCGTTTCCACTGCAGGAACTTTCCCAGGAACTATAAACCATTGGAGGCACCTAGGCCTTTCACACCGCCGCAAAATCAGACCCCGTTCCGGGCTAGTTCGGAGCTAGGGCCAGTGTTATGGTTTCACATCGCCAGAGAACCGGCTCCGGCCAAAAAGCGGTTCAACTCCAGCCCCAGGATTGAGCTGGGCTAGAACGAGAACTGCTTTACGCCATGGGCAGGGGGCGGGGTTATCCTTACCTCCATAAACAGGAAGACCAACGAAGACCGGCATTTTTAAAAACACTGGAGTAAACAATGGACGTGAATCCGTGTATGGTTCATTCTTTGAATATTCCGATTGAAAACAAAATCAGAAAAAACAATTAACATAGTCGTTTTTTGGTTTTTATGATTTGGTTTTGAAACTATTTTGTTGCTTAAAAATTTTCTCATAGTTTTTATCAGTTTATCATATCCTTTATTCGTTATGTCCCTGACGTAAAAAGACCCTCATTTGTCTAACCTTCATGGGTCTATAGGCCGCGGTGGAAACAAAGACCACATGGGGCTGAAGAAACCTTTCCGTCCCTTTTAATGTCTTTCCTGGGACTAAAAGTTCTGGGGGATTTCGGGTGGAAACCCAGCTTTAAATATCAACTCTGTTAATCATACTCATCAGTGGCAGCTGTGTCTGCTCCTCCCACGAGCCACACCTGGCTCCCCAGGCACACCGAACAATGTCCACACCCCCTCTTGCCTGAATTACTAAGCATGATTCAAGTCAATATTTGTGGGGTGTTGACTGTGATTAATAAGCAATCTGCTGGCTTATTTTCTTATCCTGACTTCATACAGCGGCGCCGTCATCGTGCTACAATATCAACGATTGCTGTTTAAATTGTTCCCAATCCCAATATGCTACTCAGACATGCTTGTTTGAATGGACATGCATTTTCTGAATAGAATCTCTGCCGTTACAGATTAAAAGCTCAAACCAAGTAGAAAGAGGGTACGAACTATAGCCTCAGGCAGCCCAGAAGTTCTGTTCCACTGATGGACTGTGCATAAAAAATGTTCCAACCAAAATATCCCCGGCTTCTGCAGTTTCCTGGCATTGAACCGCTAAATGAAAATGGTGCTTTTTTAGAAGCGACGTTCACCAGGGACTTTTATATTTATTCCTATGTTGACGCTTACACCGAAGCATCCGTTTCCAGCCTTTATATTCCAGCTTTATTCCTGCGGTATGGGTATGCACATGTGTATCTGTGTGTGTGTGCCCCACTTTCTGGGTTATAGCCGACAGATGCCTCTCAACGACAGCCCCACCATATCAGAAACAAGGATGGCTGCGGCTGTCCCTTTAGCATTACACAACACTAAGAAAACAATTTATATTTAGCCCTTTTGGTTCTACTATGCTACACTTAGATGTGGACATAAAGGTTTTTTTATCGTGAACTATCCTTTCAGACACCTGCTTTGTACTACAACTCGGTTGTATATTTACATGTGCTAAGTCATTCCTAAAATAATGCAGTATTGATAGTTGTAGCTCTGACCCCTCAGTATTAAACACTTCTTAGATGACCGGGGGCAACCCGAAGGAACAACACTCTGGACTTAATGTGTTTTATGAAGAAATGCTTGTTTAACCCTTGGGTTTAACAGTGGGTACAGTAGTGTGTGTCAATGCTCTGCAAACAATGCATATAGACAGATGTTATCGTCATGTTTGCATCATTAACTGTGCTCAAGACCAGATTTATATTTTTCTGAAACTTCATCGAAGCAAAGATTGTACTTACAAATAAATGGCCAACAACACTCAACATACTTAAAAAACACTCTTTCCATGACAAATCAATTCTCAAACCACATCAGTCAATATTAGGTTAGATAATGTAAAGGATCTCCCCACCAAACGATAGGATGTCATCACCCAACCTAGATAACAAGTTTGCATTGATTAAACCTGAATATAGTCAAAAGCATTACATCATTATCGACCACTCAAACAGCAAGACTCTAAGTAATACATGAAATAAATTACCCCACATTGATCATATTGCCCTCGAGGAAAGATTTGACCCATGCTGTGAGAACAAAAAACACCAATGTTCGTGTGTAGAATTGTTGAAATTGCTTATCTATGATTACACCAAAAATTCTTGCCGCATTTGAATTATAATTATTTCAACATTTAATCAAATAATTTTTATATTAATTTATTACTTTTGCCCACTGCAACAGAAAACCTTGATGGGATAGTGTGCTTTTCTTTCATCAGAAATAATTGGTCTGGACGACCAACAGGGGAAAAAACAGCAGTCTGTTCAAGTTAATCAAGCGCAGAACTCAGAGTGACGATCACACGTACGTCACCATTTCCCAACCCTGAATGTACAAAGGTTTTGAAACCTTTATGCTGCTTGATGCGCAACATTGTTTAATCACATTCATGGGGTATGACCTTGCACACAATTCACTTACGAAGACAAGAGTGGAAACAACCATCCTAGAAAACATTCTTACAAACAGACCAAATTTTGCGGTTTAGTGTTAAATGGCGACTAGCTCGAACCGGCGTGAACAAGAGGGGGGCCGTAGACACAGACACTAGGGATCAATTCGGTGTGTGACTGCTGCACGCTCCCATTTCAGCACAGCTAATTACACTGGCTAATTGAGGAGCCCCGATTGGCTGTATGTGCAAGCATGTTTTAATCATTCACCCAGGGTCCCTGTCTGCAGGATGGATGGATTAATTACACTTTGAGATCTTTATTATTTGTGCAGTATTAGGTTGTGAATCAATCACAATTGATTTTGACACTCTTAATTGAATAATTGTTGCTTCAATATTAGATTAGTCTTTGTGATAGTTCAACATTCTTCCACATTAAGATTCTTAGATCTACAATGTTTTAGTTTTGCAAATGGAAGACTTTCGATCACTAAAACAAGAAGGGATATCGCATTGACTTAGGAAGCAGCGAACATACTGACTTTCTGTGTTGCATTTGCTCTCCCTCAAATCTCAAGTGTGTGATACTTATACGGACCGTATACTTCTTGACTAATGTCAGTCAGCAACAACTTCCCACAAACAATTCCAAAACATCCTTCTAATTTGCTGTAACAGCAGTACAAATGAATCCAACAAAATCTGAATTTGTGCAGCCCCTACAAACATACAAATCGAATTTAAAACAAATAATTTCTCTTCAGCATTACAATTGCCTCCAGACTCTCCAGAGGACCATTGCTATGAATCTACCCGTACATGCTTTAAGTTGCTCTGCATGTTTCCACATGAAGTGGTCGGGTTTGAACTCGGTGAGTAGATAGTCAGAAACAGTTAGAGGCATGGTTTGTTTGCTGTTGCCCTACACCAAAGGATGTGTTGCCAGTTCTGCCAGTAATCAAAGGGCCCTAGTGTGTATTCCCTTATGAAATGGAAGACAGAGGAATATGAAATGCAATGCACTAGCTTCTTCTTTTCAGCTCAACTTCATTATATTTGTTATATTTGTCTCATCTTAGTGCTTTTTCAGCCATAACTTTGATTTCCTGCAGGCCGTGACAGCCACACTGAAATAAATCCCTTTGTTGACATTATTGTTACTAACACAGGTGCATGTGAACACTATGAGCGAGAATAGTTTTCCTTGCACTTTAAGCCTCTTTTCTCAGCTAAAACTACAACTCTACGGAAATGTCCTAGAATAATAGACAGAAAACCCTGGATGACCTTCCTCTCTCTTTTTTTGTCATTTAATTTCATATTAAAGATTTGTGTTGAATGCTGAATTATATGCTTTGAATGAATTACACAAAATAGCTATTAACATTTAAACCGACTAGGGGGGATGCAGTTTTGGTTCCCTGTCTGTATGTGCAGCTACTGTTCAAAATATTTTAATCTGCACAGTGCACATACATCTGTACAATTGTGCATGCATCATCTCTCTCTCTACCACACACACACACACACACACACACACACACACACACAACACACACACACACACACACACACACACACACACACACACACACACACACACACACACACACACACACACACACACACACACACACACACACACACAAACACACACACACAAAACACACCGCTCACACCTTCTCAAATATTTATGAGTTTTCTGACTTAATCCCAGCTGTTCCCTCTTGGCGACTTGAACAACTTTATAGACTCCAGTAGTTACTCCTGACGCTTGATGAATGGCAGAGGGAGCAGGGTGGATTTTAATCACTAGACCCTTCCTCTCTTCCCACTTCTGCACAGACTTTAACTTTTTTGGCTGTTTCTGTCTTCGCAACAACAACAACACCAACAGCATAAACATTCCATCACATCCAGGGACATAAAGGTGTCCGTTCACCACTTCCTGGGTAACAACATCCTATCCCATCCTGTCCCTGGTCCTCCTCTGACCTCCGGAACAGACTTGGATCGGACTACAATGAAGCTCTATTCTTCAGCCCTGATTCCTCAGTGCCCCTTAGAAAAACCTGGATTGTTTCCAACCACTCTGCTCTTCCGACGACCTGCCATAGACAGCTTGAGATGCCCTTCAAAACAACACCTTGTTTTGTATCAACGGTTGCACTCCAACAGACGCTCTCTGTAGCCCATGCTGTTATCTAGAGAGTCTCCACAGCCTACTTCGTATTATGACAGCCTCTTCAACCTTCAACACAACCCCCAGAATGCATCAAGACACCCTGAAGCAGCTACTACGCCCCAGGATGCATCCACACTCCTTGGTTCCCTGTGAACTTCAGCCATCATTTTCTTGACACCCGTTAAGGTCTAAATAATATCTATCTATGGGAAACTTCAAGTCTCGCAGAGGAGGCTAGGTATTTTCGGACGGCATCAGATCAGCTCTGGCCCCTCCTACTATACCGAAAAGCAATTTTCAATCTCTTACTTTCTGTGAGCTGCTTACGTCGGTTCACCAGGGAGATATCCCTACCTGGGAAGTCATTCCAAGAGTTTGAACGAAGATTTGAACGCCTGGGAATGAAGTTAGTCAGCGTCAGGCTACTAGCACCCCCTCCTCGAATCAGACCCTGTCTAGATGTCAACACAATGTTTGTTTGCCCGACCTCTGTGTCAGACTAAAGCAGAGAGCGACTGTCCTCATCACAGACACAAATAACCTCATCACAGCTCATTAATATCACATTAATAGCCTCAGTCCTTCTTGACCTCTCTGCTGCACTTCCTAGACCGCATGTTTAGTTACCTATTTGTTGTTGGAAGAGCTCTCCCCTGGGGCCTATAGGCTCAACCTGATAAATCCAGCCCCTGAGTCAACCACAGCATAACCTCTATGTTTGGACCCCACTTCCATAATCGAATCACTCTTGATTAGATGATCCACTAGCACTATCTGTCATATCAACTGTCATATTATGCAGATGATACCCAGCTTTACTTCAGAGATTATGTTTGTTGCTCACAATACACTGTTCTGCTGGTTTAGGGATCTTCCATGACCATCAATAGATGCTACATTGGCCCCTACTAATATAGGGAACCTGGGTTTCCTTCTGTATTCCAGTCCATTGATTTATTGGCACTGGATTTGCAGAGTTTGATGGTTTGGTGCTACAATAAGGTGTCTTCAGCATAAGGGTTAGATGACTTGCTCAGGGAAACCTCAACACTCACTCACCCTCCATATCTTCTGAGCTAAGCCTACCCTGCACCACTCTTGCCCCTATTACTGACTTCCCCAGACAGTGGACCCATGTCACTGTTACATTCTTCTTCTCCTCCTCCATGCACATGTTTTCCATCGCTACGTCCTACCTCCTGGATGTAGATATGGATGAGTCTCCTTACCTACTCCCCACCCAGCACACCAGGCAACAAACTTTGTGGGATACCCAGTGGAGATCTGGTAATATAGGCTTATAGAAGCATGAATTATTTTTAAAGCGCTGGGCCTGTTATAGCTGCTTGTTTATTTGTATTTTCCTCACTGTGAAGTGCCTTTACAGCCCCAGTAGTAAAGAAAATCAATACCTTTGTTGGGAACAGGATTACGGTTGAAACTAAGGTTGTAAATTGCATTACAAGGAAATTCATTTATTATTATTATTATTATTATTATTATTATTATTATTATTATTATTATTATTATTATTATTATTATTATTATTATTACACACACACGTAGATGATATCCCGACTGTCATATCCCGACTCACTCTCTATTAAGCACTTGGGAGGTCTTTAAAAGTGGTATATAAATGCAATCGATTATAATTGTATCTATGTATAAATGTATATATGTCTCATGGCTAAACACACACACACACATATATATATATATATATATATATATATATAATATATATATATATATTATATATATATATATATATATATATATATATATATATATTATATATATTTATATATATACATCATCTCTGTTAATTCTAGAATGAATGTGGTTCTCTATCTCTGCCTTTGTATTGATTGTTTGCCTCAGGGTCGTTCTTTTTAACTTGGCGCATCGATCCTTCCGTGGAGCCTAGAGGCTGTTGCCACTCATCAATCCCCCCGGTATTGTAGCGCTTATGGGCGAGGGAACTTAATTGGCTGTGATTCCCTGGATGGAATGACGTACTTGATTTGTACAGCGACGATCAGGGGAAATAATAGGCCTCTGCTGGTGAAATCTGAGCAGTATTTTCCCCAGTATCTTGCTACAGGTAACCTGTAAGCACAGATTAAGTAACTTCCCAAAAAGTCTTCAGCCTCTCCCCTCCCCTCTGGTCTGTCAACGGATGATTGATATTAAGGAATCCTTCGGCACGATTTGAAATGGAGATGCATCAACAAAGTTTGAAGCTAAGGCCCTAATCAAATCTGTCGCAAGCCGAGGCAGACCTACGATCCCGCAGGTACAAGTACAAGTCAGTGGAAGTAAATCAGTGGTGGACAGTAACGAAGTACAAGCAATATGTTACCATAACTTTTTAGCGTATCTGTACTTTACTTGAGTATCATTATTTTGTGAGGCTTTGTACTTTTACTCAACAACATTTTGGTGGGGAAAATCCTACTTTTTACTCCACTCCATTCGAAAAACCTGTCCTTTCAACGTTCCTTTCCAAGACATGCGTGCTGTGTGTGTTTGTGTGTGTGCCTGCACGTGCCCCCTGCGCGTGTGAATGAGATTGTGTGCACATGTGTGTCTGTCTGCGCTTTGCCCCCTGTGTGCGAGGGTGTTTGTGTGTGTGTGTGTGTGTGTGTGTGTGTGTGTGTGTGTGTGTGTGTGTGTGTGTGTGTGTGTGTGTGTGTGTGTGTGTGTGTGTGTGTGTGTGTGTGTGTGTTGTTGGTGTGTGTGTGTGTGTGTGTGTGTGTGTGTGTGTGTGTGTGTGTGTGTGTGTGTGTGTTTGTCTGTCTGCGCGTTGCGTGTGTGTGTGTGTGTGTGTGTGTGTGTGTGTGTGTGTGTGTGTGTGTGTGTGTGTGTGTGTGTGTGTGTGTGTGTGTGTGTGTGTCTGTGTGTGTGTGAGTCTCGGTCTGTGTGCAGCATGCGTGACCATAGACAATAAAGCGACAGATCCAAATGAGTGCGCGTACACTGCAAGTTTACCAATCAGAACACATCGTGATTCATGCAGTTGGGGCGGGTTTCTCCCAACTTTGCTTCCGTCCTCAAATCGTAAAATAACGGAAGAAGCGTCAGATATTGAAATTCAGCCCCCATGGCCATATTTAAGCAAACTATTTAAAGTAGTGGAAAGGAAGAACGAGTCGTTCATTTTTAGGTGCCTTCTCTGTCTGCTTAAGAAGCATGCGATTTCCTCTTTCAAGAATTCACCGTCCAATATAAAGTAAATCAGAGGTAATTATGATCATTTCAAATTATATCAGTACCAAATATAAAAAGAAATGTATTTAGAGTGGTGTTGGTGAGGTTTCTTTAACCTTAAATAAGTATATAAATGACATAACAAAACATTGGAATTACATTACACCAAATTACTTTTACTTTTGATACTTAAATACATTTAAAGCCAAGTACTTTTATACTTTTGCTCAAGTCGACGTTTAAATGGAGTACTTCCACTTTTTCTGGAGTGTTATTTTACACAAGGTATCTCAACTTTTACACAAGTATGTGGTCTGTACTTCGTCCACCACTTTATTAGTCATATGGCTTTGTTTAATTAATATTTTCCTGACAATGTTCACATAATGTCTTGATGTGAAATCTTTACTTTAGACTAATTCAACCTTTATCTTAAGCCGTTCAATCTCTTGTCTCCAATGAGCCTAACTTTAAGAGGTGGAGGAAAAGCAGATCCGGGGAACCTAGATAGACAGAGATTGAGAACCTCAAAATTCCAGCTGAGGAAATATTTACCTAGAGCGCCATGGCAACGGCACTTACCAATAGGAGTTTCATTATGATTGTTATGATGATTCTGAGGATGATAATAATAGTTTTAATTTAAGCTATTTTTGCAGTCGATATAATGACAAGATGCATAAACGTTACTCCCTGAAGTTTGGCTACCGCATATTCAGCTTGAGTAAGAATCATCAATGGGAGATTATTATTTTCTCTTCAAAGAGTCAGTCAATAAAAATGTAAGGCTAATTTGGGCCTGTGGACTTGATGAGAGAAAGATTATACAGTGTACCAAGAATTGGTACGTATTCGGGTGCTTGAATTAAAATGTTGGAAAATTAAGGGTGAAATAACTGTTGTTGGAATAGGGAATATGTTGATTTGTGTCCTTGCAGTTTATTTAGCTGCATAAGTATACATTTCAAACCAGGGTATAGGCTTCCAATAATTCAAGGTCAAACAACACTTCCTGGTTGAGCAAAACACATCCCCCTGCCTTGCCTCTTAACGAACACAAAATAGGCTATTACATCATCATGAGGCAAGAAGTAATGACAATCATATTTACGTATAGTGAACTGAGGACAATCATCCCTATTCTGTGAAGGAGCAATAGAAAGTTACACAGCAGCAGCACTATTGCAAGGACCTTGACATGATTTCGGTAAACATTCAGCTGATGAACTAAATGTGTTGCGTCACAGACCTACGATTAACTCCGCGTGGATCAATCATTCATGTTGCTCCCCGATTCTCCCTCCCCGCGTGCCATCAGTCACTGGAGTGCGGCGCAGTAATATAATTACTGGTTGGTGGAAAAAGGATCTGCTTGGTTTATACAAGCACTTGCTGGCATGCATCTCCGCACACGTGCTGCTTGGGAGTTTGACCGTGCGAACACACAGACGGCAGGTGGTGTCATGTGGGGTTATCTAACCCAATCCAATGTGGGCTCAGTGTCACTTCAGAGAGCTTCAGTTAACTGAATAGGTCGACTCAGCAAGAAACAACAACAACAGCGGGAGGCAGCGTAAAGATGAGTGTTTAGATGTGTAGTTGTTTTCTTCTCTTATGCTTACGTTTTATCAGTTTAAATGTCACCCGGGGCTTTCACATGTGTTCTCTCTCAGAAAAAATCCTAGGAGAATCACAAATATGGCAAGCGAAAAGACAATCAGAAGGATCAGAAAGAATTCAAATTGCCAGAGGCTCAGATATAATTTAGGAATCTGATGACACTGCCCACTGAAAGACAGTAAGCCAAAACAGCCATGAGGGAAACATGTCTTTCTTTGAGAGAAATGTTCAAAACGTCAATACAGCAGCGTTTCATTAAAAATGTAGGGTGTTGGGCTCCAGCTCAGAGGATTCTGGCAACTTGCTGGGATTGCTTGGCCCGTATCATTTCATCTCAGTCAATAAAAAGATGTGCCCGTGGCAAGAATTGGCTTGTATTTGCTAAGTAAAATGCACAACAAACACACAGCCAGAGAGGGGCCAGTGAGGTGGTGGTGGGGGGGAGGGGTGAGGGGGCTCGACTCCTCTGGATGACGGATTACTTATTACTCGCACTGGGCCCCTGCACAGCCCCCCCTAAGCTCAGAGGGCCTCTCATCAGAGCATGACGCATGATGATGATGTCACAAAGTTTACGTTTACTGTCCAGAGATCACTTGAGTAAGGTTGAGTACTGTTGAGTAAAGTGAGCTGGACGTTATCCGGAAACACCCGACAGGTTGATGAAAGAAACCTGACACGATGCGGAGAGGTCTTGAATCACCCTTGTTAGATTTCAGCTTATTTCTAAACTGTTCAGACAGACTCTGCGTTGTGTATTTTCAGTCGTAGTAGTAATTCTTGAAGTCGAAATCAAAACAGCTTGACAGGTTGGAGTAGAGAGTTGAATAGATGGTTTATTCCAGGATGTACATCGAGATACAGACTTAGGTTGAATAATCTATAGTGGACCCGGTGGTCGATGACTTGTTCCTTGGCTGTCGAAACCCTCTACTCGTCGAACCAAAGGGTTGGGGCGAGTATAATACAAAAAGGGGATAGATGAATAACACGTGAACAGACGCACTCTCAGCCTTGATAAGGTATCTGGCCCTGGCTATGTCCCGGAGGGCCAGGTTGGTTCGACCTACCCTGACACATAACAATGGCAGAATGTTGGGGATAACACCTTGTATCAGTATGAGAGGCCCTGGCCTGTTCCTAGACTAGAAATGTGAACAATAAGAGAGACACTAAAATACACCAACATTCTACACCCTGGAGGGGTTTATTTTTTGTAATAAAGACAAGCTTGCGTCACATTATCCCACTTGTTACACTGCTACTTTTTAAATAAATCATTTGACGCAAAAAATAACCCCCAAAAAGTTGTAACGATTTAAAAAAGATTTTGTCTGTTCGATTCTATGGTTGGAAATAGCGTCCAGAGCAACAGTCTGTTATACATTCACGGCCTAGGATACAGAAATAACAGATGTGCCATAACTGAATCTAGTATTCAAGCAATCTTACATATAAATTACAATGCCCCTTGGTTTAACAATGGAACTTTGGCAACAGTCTGATAGTGGCAGTTGCATAAGGGAAAAAAAATATTTTACATTTCCATATCAGTTGGTTGACATGTTGTCAGGATGAGGTGAATAGTCAGCATAAAAAAGTCTGCAAACCCCCCTGAAATATTGCCACTTTTTATAAGGTGGCAAATAAAGGAAAAAATACTTTGAGGTTTGATCACAAGCAGCCATGGCGTGGTACTGAGTTTTCCAACCAAAGCCTGTTCCTTCTAAGTGTTAGCCAGTTAGAGGGGACGTTCTGACACTCGCATCAGTCAGGGCTGCTCACAACAAGTCGCAGCCTTGCTGGTTTGGACATTCAAACTGTCGAAAGTGCCGGTGCCTCAGAGGGGGATAAACAAATATTTAGCCATTTTTACTCAACAACATTTTGGTGGGGAAAATCCTTCTTTTTACTCCACTCCATTCGAAAAACCTGTCCTTTCAACGTTCCTTTCCAAGACATGCGTGCTGTGTGTGTTTGTGTGTGTGCCTGCACGTGCCCCCTGCGCGTGTGAATGAGATTGTGTGCACATGTGTGTCTGTCTGCGCTTTGCCCCCTGTGTGCGAGGGTGTGTGTGTGTGTGTGTGTGTGTGTGTGGTGTGTGTGTGTTGTGTTGTGTGTGTGTGTGTGTGTGTGTGTGTGTTGTGTGTGTGTGTGTGTGTGTGTGTGTGTGTGAGTCTCTGTCTGTGTGCAGCATGCGTGACCATAGACAATAAAGCGACAGATCCAAATGAGTGCGCGTACACTGCAAGTGTACCAATCAGAACACATCGTGATTCATGCAGTTGGGGCGGGTTTCTCCCAACTTTGCTTCTGTCCTCAAATCGTTGGGGACATTTTTCCTTTTGTATTTTTCAGTGTGTGAAATGTTCTTTATCACACCACTCTAGGGCTGACCCACCTTTTGATAAACCTTTGACAAAGGGTTTGTCAGTTTAAGGGGTAGTACATGATTAGATTGTTAATTTGTATTTATAGCTATTCCTTTCAATAAAATTGCAAACCAAATCAATACTCTTAAACCGTTTGGTCGTTCATGCCCTTCAGGAACAGCCAATGGACATTTTACCTTTGACCTCAGTAGTTATTCATCTGTTCAGCCACACACACCCCATTATGGAAATGGCGCTCTTGATTAGTTATAGAGCCCTAACAAATTACTTTGACTCAAATAAATGAAGCCGATAACTCTTAGCAGATAAGCTGGAGCTGCTGAATCATGTGGAAAAGCATCCACCCACTGTCACCCACTTGCATTGACTTTGATGATATCGAGGCGTTTGCACACACACACACACACACACACACCACCACACACACACACACACACACACAACACACACACAACACAACACACACACCACACACACACACACACACAACACACACACACAAAAAACACACAACAACACCACACACACACAGTCAAACAGAGATAAAACCACCCCACTGCCGTGACGATGCGGCTGCGTTGACGTTGTCTTGTAACCAGATCCTTGAGCTTATGACAGCCACAAAACCCCCTCACCCACCCCACCCCGCTCTCACCCACACCCCCCTGTTCCCCCGCCTGTCCTCGGGCAACGCTAAAAATTGTGCGCTGATAGGGCGACGCGCGAGTGAGGTTAGGTGGTGTAGAGATAGGAAGAGAGAGAGGGAGGGGAGGGGAGAGAGAGAGAGGGGGGGAGGGAGAGAGGAGAGGGAGAGAGGGAGAGAGAGAGAGAGGAAGAGGGCTGGGGGAGGGGGGACGAGGAGAGGAGAGAGAGAGAGAGGAGGGGGAGGGGGGGGAGTTAGTGGGAGGGGGGGGGGGCTGTTAGGAAAGAGAGAGAGAGAGAGAGAGAGAGAGATGAGAGGACGAGACGAGAGAGAGAGAGAGAGAGGAGAGAGAGGAGAGAAGAGAGCGATGAGCGAGAGACAGAGCGCGAGAGGAGAGAGAGGAGGCGCGAGAGAGAAAACGATGGGTAGGGGCTTGAGAGAGATATGTTGTGCGTCAACCCCACCCCCCGGCCCCCACATATACAGAATTTGATACCGATGTATTCACCACTGGGATATTGAACATTTGATTCTTCAAGGAATTTTGCAACAATGTGCTTGCAACCAAT
>OLKM01000055.1:432841-528081 GCA_900291075.1 Melanogrammus aeglefinus
CCAGAGCAAACAGTCTGTATACATTCACGGGCCTATGGATACAGAAATAACAGATGTGCCCATAGCTGATCTAGTTATTCTCATCTGAAACTTACATATAAAGTTACAATGCCGCTTGGTTTAAACAATGGAACTTTGGCAACACTGATAGTGGCAAGTTGCAAGGGAAAAAAAATATGTTTACATTTCCATATCAGTTGGTTGAACATGTTTGTGAGGATAGGGTGAATAGAGTCAGCATAAAAAAAGTCTGCAAACCCGCCTGGAATATTGCCACTTTTTATAAGGTGGCAAATAAAGGAGAAAAATACTTTGAGGTTTGATCACAAGACACCATTGGCGTGGTACTGAGTTTTCAACCAAAGCCTGTCCTTCTAAGATGATTAGCCAGTTAGAGGGGACGTTCTGACACTTCGCATCAGTCAGGGCTGCTCACCAACAAGTCGCAGCCTTTGCTGGTTTGGACATTCAAACTGTCGAAAGTGCCGGTGCCTCAGAGGGGGATAAACAAATATTTAGCCATTTTTACTCAACAACATTTTGGTGGGGAAAATCCCTTCTTTTTACTCCACTCATTCGAAAAAACCTGTTCCTTTCAACGTTTCCTGTATTCAAGACATGCGTGCTGTGTGTGTGTTTGTGTGTGTGCCTGCACGTCCCCTGCGCGCTGCGCGTGTGAATGAGATTGTGTGCACAATGTGTGTCTGTCTGTGCGCTTTGCCCCCTGTGGTCGCAGGGGGTGTGTGCTTGTGTGGTGGTGTGTGTGTGTGTGTGTGTTGTGTGTGTGTGTGTGTGTGTGTGTGTGTGTGTGTGTGTGTGTGAGTGTGTGTGTGTCGTGCTGTGAGTCTCTGTCTGTTGTGCAGGCGAATGCGGTGACCATAGACAATATAAAGCGACAGATCCAAATGATGTGCCGCGTACACTGCACTGCAAGTGTACCAATCAGAACACATCGTGATTCATGCAGTTGGGGCGGGTTTCTCCCAACTTTGCTTCTGTCCTCAAATCGTTGGGGACATTTTTCCTTTTGTATTTTTCAGTGTGTGAAATGTTCTTTATCACACCACTCTAGGGCTGACCCACCTTTTGATAAACCTTTGACAAAGGGTTTGTCAGTTTAAGGGGTAGTACATGATTAGATTGTTAATTTGTATTTATAGCTATTCCTTTCAATAAAATTGCAAACCAAATCAATACTCTTAAACCGTTTGGTCGTTCATGCCCTTCAGGAACAGCCAATGGACATTTTACCTTTGACCTCAGTAGTTATTCATCTGTTCAGCCACACACACACCATTATGGAAATGGCCTCTTGATTAGTTATAGACCCTAACAAATACTTTGACTCAAATAAATGAAGCCGATAACTTTAAGCAGATAAGCTGGAGCTGCTGAATCAGTGGGAAAAGCATCCACCCACTGTCACCCACTTGCATTGACTTTGATGATATCGAGCGTTGCACACACACACACACACACACACACACACACACACACACACACACACACACACACACACACACACACACACCACACACAACACACACACACACACACACACACACACACACACACACACACAAACACACACACACACAGTCAAACAGATAAAACCCCACTGCCGTGCGTTGACGTGTCTTTGTAAACCAGAATCTCGAGAGCTTATGACACCACAACCAAACCCCCTCACCCCCCCCACCCCGCTCACACACCACACCCCTGTTTCCCGCCCTGTCTCGGCAAACGCTTAAAATTGTGGCGATAGAGCGAGCTCGAGCGAGGTGAGGTAGGTGGTGAGAGAGGAGGTAAGAGAGAGAGGGGAGAGAGAGAGAGGGGAGAGAGAGAGAGGAGAGAGAGAGAGAGAGAGAGAGAGAGAGAGAGAGAGAGGGAGAGAGAGGGGGATGGGGGGAGGGAGGGGAGGGAGAGAGAGAGAGAGAGAGAGAGAGAGAGAGAGAGAGAGAGAGAGAGAGAGAGAGAGAGAGAGAGAGAGAGAGAGAGAGAGAGAGAGAAGAGAGAGAGAGAGAGAGAGAGAGAGAGAGAGAGAGAGAGAGAGGGCCATGAGAGAGACAGAGCGAGAGAGAGAGAGGGAGGGAGAAAAGAAAGATGGTAGGGAGCTTGAGAGAGATATGTTGTGCTCAACCACCCCCCGCCCCCCACATATACAGAATTTAATACATTATTCAACACTAGGGATTGAACATTTGATTCTTCAAGGAATTTTGCAACAATGTGTGCAACAATTGTGCCAATTGAATGCATTTCACTTGACCTGTGAGTAGAATGGGTCTATTATGAAATCATTCGCAGCAACAATAATGTTTTCTTTTTTAATTTCTGTGCTTGGTTCTCTCAAGGTTAGAAGCTGCATAATGTCCACGTCATACTTAAGGGGTTTGTTACAAATTACTACTTTAGTTTCTGGAAATGCAAATGTCCTTTCTCTATGGAACCTATTGTCCCTTTGATGATATAACGTATCCATACCAATGAGTTGGTGGCCGGTAATCACATTGTAATTGACTTTGATATGTGTTCATAATGAGCATGGCCCAAACAAGAAAGTGGTTCCCTATAATGACTAGTTCTCAGATTTGCATAAAGATACATAAAAGGGCATAGGTTGCATGCATTGGTCCCGATTACTCATAATTAAGAGAGCTGGAAGTGTCCCTTGGAGTGCATAACAATGGAGGTGTGTGTCGGAAATCAGCAATCAGCCATCATCTCCATCCGCCATAAATACACACAGGCAGACAGGAGGTAGACCAAGCGGCAGGCGGATCTGGGAGGGTATTGAGAATGGCAGCAGGACCCAGGCAGGCCACCCACAGCGCATTACTCCACCGCTGAAAGTCTTAGAGTCCCCCTCACCTTCACATTCTATAGAGCAACCTCATCATCGACAAACCAAAAACCTTTCCGGTCCATCGCAGTGTTTAAGAAGAGGCCCTTCGAATTCAACAGCAAGGCTAACAAAACACTCGGTCCTCGATCCAGATGTGTTGTGATTAATGATGTCCTTTTCCAAGGTTTGTTCCTGTGAACAGGCTAATGCAGAGATTACTCTGATGACAAAAAAATATCCAAAATGAATGTCTCTATCACAAGAAATATGAACAGGAGGATTGGGCCGACATGGGATGATGGGCCATTACAAGACTATTTTTATAGGGCTTAGTGTAACGATTCAGCGCTCCAACCACGTGTTTTCCACCACAGCTACAACGAACAACTGGGAGCTGCATTGGACAGCAACCCAGGAACATGCAATAGTGATTATTACAACTTTGTTTTATGCATAAATGTATTCAACGAAGCGTGAACTTTCAGTTCTCTTATCATCCATGCACTTATATTGAGTGTGAAATTTGTTTATATATTTCTTTATTTCTCATTTATATAATGCCGATATTTCTTTGGTGAATTGGATGTTTGGAAGAGTTTATGCCTCATTAGACATAGAACGTCTATTAATTAGATGTGGGCACACTAATCTGTCTATTAAATTTCTCGATAAGTATATAAATAGGGTTGAGGCATTTTACGCATATTCAACTGGAATCAAATCATACAGATGAAATTAAATGAGAGGGAATCAGGACAACCCATTCACAACAGGTATAACAATAATATCACGATAGAAAGGATACATGAAACATTGTGTTGACCACGTGCTTTACCGGTAAATATGATTGGTCTGAATTAACCACTAAAGTGTGTCATTATACCTCTTTCCAAGGAAAACTATTTCCAAGGATCTAGTTATCAATTCTAAGTGAGAATCATCAAAGAGCAATATATATTCTGCTGCAGGAGTGATGCGCTTAACACATTCTTCATGACCAGGATTATGACCTGCATTGGTGTTAATAAGAAGAAGTAAGTTGATTGCTGCACAATCAGTCGTGTGATTTAACACAGCGTAGGGAAAGGGGGGGGGGGGGGGGCTGTAATTATGAGCATCTGAGGTGAACCTACAGGACAAAGCACCCGGGTGTCCATGTCCCACTAAAGCATGCAGAACCCTGATTGCCTTCTTGTGATGATGGACATGGTGCTTCACGGTGGCTTGTTCACGTAGCCACACCGAAACCAATGCTTCCAACTGACAGCCCACCCATCTCCGCCCGTACCTCCAAACCCCTCCACCCTCCATTTCCTCTTCCAACATGGTGGCTGATCTCACACCTTTATTTTAGGGCAGGGGGGTGCAGTAAAGGGGTGGGGGTGGGGGGAGGAGGACAGAACTAAACAAACAAAGGCGTCCAATGGTGGTATACTTTGAATTCTTCAGGGATATCTAACTGACACAAACTCAACAACTGACACGGAAATGATTGTGTGTTTGTTAGTGTGGCTAGTGGGGGCACACACAGACTCTGTGTCTGTGTGTGCGTGGGAGTGACAAAGAGATAGAGAGAGAGAGGCAGAGCAAGACAAACAGAGAGATAAAGAGAGAACACTTATGGATGCTATATGCACCTAAAGTGCTCAATAAGAGTTAAAAAAAAAGTATGATGCCATTGGTGCAGGAGATAATGAATATTTGATCTGTAGAGATTTGGGATGTTTGTGTGTTTGTGTGTGTGTGTTTGTGTGTGTGTGTGTTTGTGTGTGTGTGATTTGGTGTGTTTTCAGGTAGGGTGCAGCAAGCACGAAATAGAAAGATGAGACACACCAAAGATGAGAGAGCGAGAGAAAGAGAGGTTTATTCTCCTGTTGTGTTTTGATGGATGTGTCCTGACAGATGGCATAACCCCCTGAAGCTTGCCTCCACCAGGGTCCAACTACCTTTCGTGCCTGTTCAGTGCTGAGAGGACACAAGGAAGTGGACAATTGCAAGTAACAGGAGAAGGAGAACAGGAAAGACAATAGCATCAACAAAGTCCCTGCGTTGGGGTTTCACCTAACAAGCTCCTAGCCCACTTCTATCCGATCAGATTCCCGGGCCGTCCTGCTTCTACGACAACACAAATGAAGGGCCTGACACAATAGCCTGCCTAGTTTTAGAGGAGGGAAACAAACTGATCATTCAAGGACATGCCAAACTGCAATTCTGAAGGGATTCCCTCGTCATATTTTAGCCAAACAACCTGTTATCTTTGTCGGTTGAAATGCTCAGTTGAGAACTGAGCCATTACATAAGTATAGCTGCCTAGGTATTATGTTCAACATTTGCTGAATGGAAATACTGAGCAAAGGGGAGGATTTTTTTCAGATCATATGATAGCCCATTAATATAAACTAGTTTTTCCTCTGAATTTGATCCTTGAATGACTTTGCACCAAAAACCGAAAAACAACAATGAGATTTGGCTTGCACTCCTTATTCCAAATAATTTTTAAACAAGGTTTATTTTTACAATGGACCTCATGTTGGAAATGTATTTGATAGAAAACGATGCAAGCGGCGTATTGATCTACTGTGCTCAGTCAGCAGCAAGTAGAGCCGACAATTCAGCGGGCAATACGCCGGATTAATGCACCCCTCCCAGCCAATCAGGATCGAGCATTCTTAAATGAAGTAGAATAAATAGTAATAACACCTTACAGAAAGGCCCACTTACTGAGTCCGTCATGTGTGCTGTTGTTGGCAAACAGGACTTCCACAACAAAATGTGGCCAGGTGTTCTTTGTACTTGAATTGCAAGTATGGCGCTGTTATTTGAATGTTATTTAATCTTGACCTCCTATCAGACGTGGGTAGGCGTGACCATTTGGTTCTCTGTCCCTTATGGAGCTGCCCGTGGGAGCAGTCAGGGTGCAGCCTCTATAACGCCATGCATCACTGACCAAATCATTATTTCATGTGGGTGCTAAATTGGCTAACGGGCTGATAGAATTCCCAGCAGTGAAATAATCCAAGAATGAAGTCTTTCTCATCATGAAAGATTTTATTAGACAACGATGACACACTTGACTGTTTTTAAGACAGTATACATTCAGGTTAGGTTATCTGTACAATAAAGGTTGCAGGAAAGTCTAAAGATAACATCCATTTTCTTGGAATTGCTTTCCGTGTATGCCTTTCTGCAGCAATAGTTCCTGATGATTCCACTTTTTTAGTAATTCCCAGAATATGGTTAGATATTGATTGAAACATGCCAGTGTATTTCAACATTTCAACATTTTTATAAAGTAATACCAGAACTAATGGACTAGGCTTTGGCATTTGTTGTATTATTTATAGAAATCTCCACCATTAATTGTAACGATTAACAAAGATACTGTATTTTGGTGTACGTATGTTCAGCATCAACAGATCATCAAAGCCTGTCTTGGTCTACACCAACACATGCGGTTCACTGCATTAAACCTGGGGCACACATGTTGGCACCCAATACAGCATACAGAGAGGTTGAACACAACACAAATGTATACTAATACTGCATTTTGGCATTGTGTCGTTTCAACAAGACACATTCCACAGTGTCCTCACCCAAGCAAGGCCATTTATAAGGCTTTGGAACGACTGCATTTTCACTTTAAGGTTCTGTTACTCATGGAAAGGGCGGGTAGGTCATTGAGCAGCAAAACTTTACAAACATTTCCATTCAATGTGGCAAGTAGAATGAAACCAAACAACTGGAAAAACACCCTCGCAGCTCAAGCATTTGTTTCCCCCAATTTGAAGTGCTCGAAATCTGTGGCAGCCACAACCATTTGACAAATGAACACAGAACTCCACGTGTTATGTTATTGAATACCTATTACATCACTTTTTTTTGTATGGGATAACATCAATACATCTTAAACACGAAGCGATACATCCTTTTACGCACGGGATGGTGGTGCAGTTGGAATCAGTGTATCCCATTAGGTGTAAACGATGACATTCTGTCAAGACTGATATCTGCCTCACAGTCGTCCAGGTCGCAAACCGAGTCAGTGGCGATTTCATTATTATGGGAAAGCTGTGATATTCGGTCGAACGTCTCCTCGTGGTCAATGCATTCCACAACGTTTGGAATCATATTCACGTACGCGTTCACTATTTCCTTGTGGGTCAGTGTGTCCTGATTGTATGAGACCAGCTCGTTGCTAATATTAACCGTTTCTACTGGCGTGTTGGAGCAGAAGTTGCGACAGCCCAGGAGACTCGCGAAAGCCTTCCTGAACTCTGCGTTGAACGCGTAAATGATGGGGTTGAGCGAGGAGTTAGTCCACCCGAACCACACGAACACATCGAAGGTGGTCTCGCTGACGCACGGCAGCCCCGGGGCCGGGTGCTCTGCGGTTGGCTTCTCGCAGAAAGGGACCATGCAGTTGAGGATAAAGAAGGGCAGCCAGCAGCACACGAAGACACCCATGATCACGGACAGGGTTTTTAGAACTTTGGTTTCCCTTTTAATGGATGTTTTCAAGGTGTTGTGGTGTTGGCACTCTAACCTATTGCTCCTGCAGCTCTGTGCGTGCTCGGCCGCCCGCTCCAGGGACGCGATCCTCCGGATCTGGATCTGGGCGATCCGGTAAATTCGGGTGTAAGTCACAATCATGATCGCCACGGGGATGTAGAAACTGATCAAGGACGACGATATCGCGTATTCTCTGTTAAGACTCGAGTCGCAGTTCTCCTCTTTTGGCTCAACAGCGGAAGAGTTGCTGTGCGTCCCGGTCGTTTCGTCATCGCTGGCTTTGTGCCAGTTAAGTTGGACGGGTATGAATGAGATGATGACAGACAACGTCCACGTGACGCTGATCATCACGAAGGCCACTCGCTGGGTCATTTTCCTCTCGTATCGGAAAGGACTCGAGATGGCCCAGTATCTATCCACGCTGATGATGCAGAGGTTAAGAATCGACGCCGTGGAGCACATAATGTCAAAAGCCACCCACACGTTACAGAAAGTACCAAAAGGCCAATACCCCGCCACCTCGGCAACGGCCTTCCACGGCATCACCAGCACCGCCACAAATAAATCCGATAACGCCAAGGACACGATGAAAATATTGGTGACTTTGGTCCGAAGGTGGCGAAAACGCAGCACCGCGGAGCAAACCATAATGTTACCCAACAGGGTCCACAGGATCAGCAGTGCAAGCAAGCAACCCGTCACTGTCCGGGAGAGTAACTCCTTTCGGCCGTGGGATGTTACCTTCGTTTCGGTGATGTTCCACATCGTCTCTCCGAGAGGTGCTGCCCCGGGATCACCCTCGTGCACCGAAGGAAGGTACTTCCCGGGGTTATCCATATCATCCATTTGTCGTTCAAGTGTAACTGCAGTCCAGTGCTCCATGTGCGCCGTGGATGAGCGCAGTGCAAGGCGTCTCACTGCAATGTCTACCGCGTTGTAGAGCTACCATCCTCACCGGACGCGGTCCTGAACTGGACGGGAACATAGAGTGAAGGAACGAGTCGTCGGCGAACGTTGCGTCTGAGCTGAACGATGCGCTCGGTGCGCGGAGGGGCATGTGGCGCGCGATGGGCATCATGGTGCATCCTCGCCAGTGGAGTGGTGTCTCTGATCCACCACGCGCAGGATATGTAAATCCGAACTGTGGAGTTGGTGATCTTTCTGCGAGTGAGGGAGGCGGAGGGGAGTCCCTCCCTAGAGCCAAGAGCACACAGCTCCATCAGCGCACGAAAGACACACATGCCTTCCAGGAATGTACGTACGCAGACATTTCATTTCACGATGTCACACATGCCAAAGCACTTCCACAATGCATTAGGGCACAAATCCTTCGATCCACCGTTATTGCTGTAGCCGGAGTATCTGAAGCAGAGTTTAAAAATAAATGAATAAAGGGCAAGCACTGCCATCTGAGTGTTATATGAGGGTGCTCTCCAAGGTGCTGAAGCCGAGGGAACGCTTGGATATATTCTCCGGGAAACTTAATACACCCATATCCATGACGATGTGTGTGTGTGTGTGTGTGTGTGTGTGTGTGTGTGTGTGTGTGTGTGTGTGTGTGTGTGTGTGTGTGTGTGTGTGTGTTGTGTGTGTGTGTGTGGTGTGTGTGTGTGTGTTGTGTGGTGTGGTGGTGTGTGGTGTGTGTGTGTGTGTGTGTGTGTGTGTTGGGGGGGGGGGGGGAGGATAACCTCACAAAACAGTTTAGAACAGTAATAGAAAACTCTTGCCAAGCATCTTGAGGTACTTTCTCTTAACTTCTTTTTTATTGAAGGCTGGTTCCGACAGACTTCATCGGCGCACGGCACGCAGCAGAAGAGATTGCTGCGGGACATCGCGGCAATATCTTCTGCTGTCAGGGTATTCACCTTACAACCCAGTTGTAGCGCGCGTACTTTACGCACGCCGCAACATCTGCATGGTTCCGCTTTTTTGACGTCATAGATATTTTTAGAATGGTCCAAAACGCCTGTCAAATCGGTTTGACATTCCGTCACAGTAATCCGAAAGCACCTTGTGCCAGATCCTCTCGGGTGTGTTCATTTCAGGGTTTAGGAAGGAGTTGTATCAGACGGATATTAATCTTAAAGAGTGTAGCCTATTGCTTATCGTAGACTAATGCTATTAATGTGTGTTCATTAAACAGGAATTACATAGCAGAGGTACAGCATTAGAATAGAAAAAATAAATACTAAAGGAGGTATATGCATGCCATTAAATAAAGATAATACTCCAATGAAAAATGTCTTTCATTGTCATATTTGCATATATATTGAATAAATATATATTTGGTTATTCAACTGAAATATGTTTAGTTATTCGCTCTTCTAATTAATGAGGTAGACTAAAGGTAAAGGTAGACTACTTGTTTGCAATTGACTATCTCGTTTACTATCTATCTACTATCTATTATACAATTACTTTATATGGCTAATCCATGCAGGCATTGATTCGATACCCACCATTTATTATCTTATCTGACCATTTGCGATGCTTGTATGGTTCTCTTAAGAATAATTCTTATGGGTTACAGGATGAAGAGCGGCTCAGACCACTCTTACTAAATAAAACCCTAGCGCCATCATGTGGTTTCTGCAACACCAGAAACACCAAACAGAGCTAACTTTATAGTAAATCAATTCCTATGCTTTGGACAGTCTCCTATGCTATGCAATATTTCCCTGTGTATTTTCTAAATCTAAAAACCAACCTTTGAACCTTTGAAACTAGTTTTTGCTTTATTTTGTTGCAATATGTATATTTTAATTATTTTGTGAGTATAGAAAATAAATGAACTCGTTTTTAGCACCACCTTCATTAGAATTTCAGAACGATCTTGTCACAGTGTTTTAATTATGATTTTTTGATCTGTATTGCAGCATATACATAAATGTTATACTATCACATTGAGTAACTAACAAAAGCATTGACCACAAGTTGGCAAATACTGGGAAGATAAAAAAAAAAGTAAATAGCACCTGGTTGAGGAAAATAATAATTTCAAATGAACTTATAAAAACACATTGATTCAAAATACAATTGTATAGTACAACTATGTAGCTATTGTTACAAAATGTATTTCATGTTCACAGAATAGGACCCATTTATCGAATTGTATGTTTGAGATGTAAACTGCCAAGTGCCATTTGTCTGAGGGCTGGGAGTCATCAACAGTCTTTTCAGTAATGTGCGTACACAAAGCCATGGCTTTGATGAACAGCCTATTAACCCTCCTAATCTGCCATTCACTTAGTTCTCATAATTGGGTAATGAAGCAAATAGATTACAGTCTTACAGTCTATTAGACACCGTATGTCATACACCTATTAAATGATTAATTCCCCATTGACTAAATTAGTATTATCAGTATGCCATATGGAGAAGGGAACCTTTAGGGAAGTTAGGCCGTGGTCTTTCTGAAAAAAAATTGATTAGGCGCAATAGGAGATACAAAATAGAAAATAAAGACTGTGGCAATTTTGGCAACTGTAATCACTTGAGAAGTCCATACTCCATAAGTACAGGTCTGAGAACGATTATCCAACTCATTATGAATATAACAAAGAGAGTGCATAGTAAGATTTATAGTGTAGTAGTAGCATTCGATTACTTGAGAGTACCTTGGTTAATATGCTGGCAACAGATGAGAACATTATCCATTTACGATATGCACATTTTTTAACAAATTCAAAATGCAAAGAAAAGAAGTGAAAGAAATTAACATATGTTTCGCTGCATGATTTACTTACACAAAGTACAGCACACGTCTCTATTCAGAGAAGGGGAACTTAGAGGTGTCTCAGTGGATGGTTTGGTGGACTAGTTCCAGCATAGCCATGCTGCTGCCCTTAGAGAAACAATGGCTAACATGTCATCTGTGCATCATTCATGTGGCACCTGTTTGCTGGACAAAAGCCATTGAGTGAAAATGTTTGGAAGGGTTTTCTTAGACTAGGACACACCAAAGGGTTGTTTTGTCAATCCAGTTCCTCATATTGTTTCGTCATGAACCCAAGGAATTCTTTAGAAAACACATTGCTAATAACGATTGATTGGCCTATCAAACCCCTCCACGGAGGGGTGTGTATGTTGTGGCTCCCCATGGCTTTCTGTCACATTCGTTCAGTAATGCCCTCGGAGCGCCGCCACAGCCGTGGACCAGTGCTGTGAGGAGCTTCTTTCTGCTTTCCCGCAGGTGGCGGGATGTTCGGTGCATGCGGTCCATCATTGTCAGTGCCCAATGGGATCCATCAAGCCCTGCGGAACACCTCAAAGAGGGAAGCCACTGAGTGCATGATAGAAAAGGTTCATGGGTACGGCGAAATTGAGAACTGTGGTCCATATGCTGAAGCCGAAGGCCTCCTGCTCCAGCCCGTTGTCGTACTGTGGTCGGCAGCCAAAGGCGGGAAGGATCCACAGCTTAGAGAAAGAATGATCAAAGGGTTAAAAACTTTGGTGAACCTTGTACAAAACAGGTCCTTACATGTTTTTCTTCTTTTGATATGTGATCATGTATCCATTCATGACCATGCGATTAGATTGAACTCAGGCATACCCTACAGTGGATTGTATACTTCAATTTCTGCAACACTGAGCATGCTAGAAAACCTTACCGAGATATTGCACATCAGAAGGAATAAAGCAATGTTCTTCAGGATCTGCCTCTTGGTGCATGGCGGTTCCACCACTGTCCCCTCAGTCAAGGGCACCTTGGAAGGCTTCCTAGGACTCCTGTACACCTGTCCATTCTCCACCTGCTCACTGTCCATGGTCACACAGTCCCTTTCTGGCGTCTCATAGGCTCTGTTGAGGATGCCGTTATACGGCGGGGCAAGGGATGAGGTCACAGAGAAGATCTTGGGCGTGGCTGGCAGATCGGGATCCTCCCTGTCATCTCGATGGCGGTACAGGGACTCGATGATGAACAGGTTCTGGACGCACTTCTCCAGGATGATGAAGAGAGAGTAGATGAGGTTAGTCCAGCGGTACGGCGGACTGCTGGTAGAGCCCAGCACTGCCACCACACTGCACCAGGACATCAGCCAGGAGCCCACAGAGGAGCCAAACAGGAGCTCCGTGTCAAGCTGCCTGGATGGGTTCTCAGAGGTGTCGGTCGGCATGTGGTCGGTGCGGTAGATGAGCAGACCAGAGGCTCCGGCTGAACACATGAAAACCAGCATGATTATACCAGTAACAGTAGAACATGGAGATGGCTGACTGGCGCATCTGCAGGGATTCCTCCACGTGGATCACGTAGACCACCAGCACTCCGATGGTGCTGGCCAAGGCCACCAGACCCAAGATGGGGCCGAGGATCAGACCCTGGTTCTTGGTAGCTGAGCGCTTGCGGTTGGAGGTGAGGTCGATCACCCTTCCGATGTTCTTCCACATGACATACAGCATGGCGGAGACAAAGATGTGATACTCGATGTTGAAGGGATACAGATAATAGAGGCTGTTGGAGAACATGGAGCAAGCGCTGGTGGTGCAGTTACAGTTAGGCTCTGAGTGAACTGCAACACAAATGGGGAAACAAATACAGTTAGATGGCAGTGAAACAGCTCCAGCAAAAGTCAGCAAATTCCAAAAATGTCCAGCCTTACAAAACTCCAACTTTAGTTGGCACAACTGAAGGTTTTGCCAGCTAAATCCAAACCCTCCTTTTATATAATCATACTTATTATTATACAAAATTGTGCCATACACCCAGGCATTAAGTTCGTAATACCATGGGATATCGTACATAACCGACAAAGAGTTATGAGCATCAAACAATGACCTGAGTGGTTGAATCACTTAATATATACACAAATGTTTATATACATATAAACATTTGTGTTTGTCTTGTTAGCAAGAAA
The DNA here is from genome assembly GCA_900291075.1 of Melanogrammus aeglefinus. Lineage (NCBI taxonomy): Eukaryota > Metazoa > Chordata > Actinopteri > Gadiformes > Gadidae > Melanogrammus > Melanogrammus aeglefinus. Next base: position 446,051 of record OLKM01000055.1, read on the forward strand.
AGGAAATAACAGGGCTTACTTGTTAACAGGACCCATTACACCTATTTCTCTTTCTTCATAAGTTAATAATACCCAGACTAATTCCCTGATGTTTTGGCGGCTGGCCATGTTGGAGGCCGGCCATTACGAAAGCGTATACCCAAGAATGGGTTTTTGTGACCCCACGGCAGCAAATGCACTAGAGTGAAACTGCTGTATTCTACTGCATCTTCTATATCCAAAACAACCACCCCCAACCCTTCTGACCCCGAAGGGAAGAAAAGCCACCACCACATGCTCCTGCACTCTTTAATTAAAAATGGAACAACAGCCCAAGCGCAGCCAGGCTCACAGTGCGCCGGATATGAGGAGCAGCAGTCGGATCCCCCAACCCTTGGCTTAGATGTATCAGTTACTGTAATTGCAGCACCCTTGGGAGTAGCTTTCCTGAGACAAAGCCGTCTGAGGTCAAGCGGGAGGGGGGGGGGGGGAGATGGGGGGGGGGGGGGGAGATGGGGGGGGGGGGAGGTAGTGGAGGTTGGTGGGTGTGGGGAAAGGGTTGCTGTGTCCCTCTTGAAACCTAATAGAGAGGTGCTCAACACAAACAAGACCTGTTGGGGATGTCTGACCCTCCGCCCCTCCCCTGACCCTCCCCTCCCTCCCCGTTCGTGTATCCATTGAGGTGAGTTCTCAAGTGGACTATTGTACTTTCCTTGGAGGTACAAGCCAGCAATCGACCCCTTGGCCCTTACCTATGGTGAGGTTTCCATAGCCTAGTGCATACAGTCTTCTCTTGTGGTTGTCCAGGAAGTGTTCCGCTTCTGACATCACTCCGTTGCACCACAGGAGCAGGTTGGTGAATACGGCGTGGATTACACCGAATCTAAAGAGAAAGGGGAACATGTATAGGGGAGGAATAGATGACTGTAGTGAACGGAAAGGTCCAACTGAGGTTATAACATTATCTTAAACAGGGTAAACATGGGACTTTGAGTTTACGTTTCTGTCAAAACAAAACACTTTGTGCTTACCTCTCAAATGTTTCAAAGTTCTTGATGACATCCTTGATGTGAAACCATAGAAAATGCACCTTAAGCAATAAAACCCAAAAGACATGAATACAAAAATTATGGAGATGAATGAGGACTGTGAATAAGTCCAACATGAAATTCTGAATATATTTAACATAAAAATTAAGAAATAATTGATAAAAATCACAAGAACTTTTCCCGCCGTGAAATGTCAGAAATTCTTTAAATCAACAAAGAATAGTTTTAAAAGAGTCATCATTAAACGTTTGCCTACCTGTGCTATTGTGTGGGTTGCATGGACAACAGGGTAGACTCCAAGCACATGCGACACACAGGAATTGAAGCCCACGTAATGACCAATACGGAACGCGTCCATGATCAATGATAGCAGTGCAAGAAGAGTCAAACCACCTATCAGCAAAGAACCACCGTAGTTAGAAGTGGTTTCCCTTCAACGCAGTAAGTAGAGTTTACTCACGTAATCACAAGGAAATATTTTGAAAATACGTAGGCCTATATATGAATTGCATTTTTCTGTTTATAAGTGTACTCACCTTAAACATTTAGACTTACCTCTTATCCAGCAGGTCGTGGCGTGTACATCTTTCTCCGTCTGGAGCTCACTCTTCCTGTCCCTAATCCAGATGTACCACATCATCCACATCAACTGGATGATCATAAGGCATGTGATGAACGACAACAGGTTCTCCTCCGTAACAGAGGGTCCATGGTGGGCAATGGCCAGCATCAGCGCCAACCCGATCAGTAGCACGTTGGTGCCATATTGGCCACTGAGGATCTCTGAGCTCTTCCTCGGATAGTCCGCCGACAAGTTGAGCTTGATCTTGGTGAATGTCTTCTTCTCGTGCTCGGAGCTGGACGACGAGGACGAGCTGTTGCAATACTTGTTCAAGCACATGATATCCAGGCCACTGTGTTCCACCATGGTAGGCAAAATAGTAGGCTACGACACCGTCAGTCTCGAGAGAAGAGCAGAGTCGATCCTGTGCGCTATAAGTGCGTCCAGGGGAGGCCGAGTGCGTAACGCGCTGTTACAATGTGAGGATTCAGAGCCACAGCCGCCGTGCCAAACACGCTCATTCAATCTTCATGGGCCGGTTCAGTGGTCACACATAGATTCAATGTCCAGCCATAGAATGGATGCACTTGTTGTTTTCATATTTGAATCATTTTACCTCTTCAAATGAGGACTATCCGATTCGAAGAAAATACAAAATGTGAGATGTAATCAAAGATCCTCTCTTTAAACCCCCATCTGTTTTCCTTGCCAACTGGTGATAAAAAAATAACACGAATAGAACGTCGGATTATTCCGAATAAAAACGAGTTAATTCTGTTCAGAAATGTGCCATTAAGTCTAATGGAAACGCGACCACCGTCCTTTTAAATCTCTGTTAAAGTCCGTTCAGTGTGGATATCGGGTGTCAGGCCCACCACAAGGAGAAATAACTTAGAGAAAGGTGAGACTCCTTACAGGTGTGAGTTGGTGGCCGCTCGAAAGGTGCGCATCAATGCAATGCAATGGAACATGTCTTTGTTTGAACCTGATAAAGACGAACGCTTCTTTCTAACCAGTGAACCACAAATCAAATTGGGGGTTTTGAAAATATCGTAACAAGGAAAGATCCGTCCACCCGATTACAGATCCTTGCATGAGATTCCAGAGTGTTACGATATGCTTTGGATCTTCTTTGGATTATGAAGCTACAACACATTTTGGGGTTGGTAAAAAATTGAATAATTAATCAATTTGTGATTGACGTCGTACATATATAGATATAGTGGAACTTAACGAGTAGGCTACAACTTTGTATTTGACCCCTTATACATAGGTCGCCCTCATTGGATGTGCCGCTTGCTACCGTTGAATAAATACCTTTACTTGGTTGTTCTTGCTTGTCATGATTAATGTGTAGGCCTACGAGGAAAAAGACAATGGATTCACGAATATCCAAGGTGATTAAGCGTTTGAGGCCTTCTCGTCTTTGTGGCTTGGAGGTCTTCCCTTAATTACCAGACAATCTTATCAATTTGTTAATCAATTCGTGTTTGCATTAAAATAGTTATATTATAGACCTATCCTCCCGCCATCAAAGCATCCTAATAAGGGTTTGATCATGCAATAAACACGTTGATTGGATTGGAAGTTTTTTATAGCACATTGACGTCAGCATTAGCCATTGATGTCCCTGTAATTCCTCTTTCTGCAAGTAAGAAACGCCTCCTGGATGTATGGGCCAACCAAAGTGAGGCTCAACCCTAGATAAACTGTAAGAAGGTTCAACATGTAGTCTAATGGCGCTACCATACGGTCTATGGGCAACACCTAGGAGTTTCAGTATAGGATGTTTATTTTTTGCTGTAAGGACATTAGTCAGATCCATAATTGTCATGCTACAAGGTATCTGGCTATAGGACCTAGCAGTCCAGCTTCAACAAGGGATGTGGCGATGTGCTCTTTTAATTATTAATATCTTTTTCTAAATGGGGGACCCTCACTGGCCTGTTCTTTTATAATTGAGAAAACTAAATGTGGCTTTATAAATTTCCCTCAATCTCAGGTCATCTCCTTATTTAGGCCTACAAGTTGAATCTGTTTTAGGTTGAAAGCCATTTCTACCATTTTCTACTTAAGTCACTGCATGATCCACCAAGTCAGATACTCTACTGGATACTACAAGCATTGTACGATCACATCAGGGATCTTAAAATCCACGTCCAAAAATACTAGAAGAGTATGTTTCATATTCAGCCAATGTATAGTGATATAAATGATAGTTGAATGTAGAAATTCACGATACATTGTGAAGAAATACCATTATCAAGTTAGACAAATCCAGTGGTCAGAATTAAATACATTTTAATCAAATAATATAGCAAAAAGGAACACTTTAAAAAGTTACACAAATATTGTATACGGTCATTATTCCAACTTTGTAAAAAACACCCACAAAATAAAACTTAATATATACAAGTCAAACAAATTATTTGATAAAAAAAGTCAACGTTAATCAGCCACTCAATGACTTTGCCCAGACTAATGGAAAATCAGAACGTATCAAATTGTGATTATTAATCAATGTAATATTTCAACAAAAAATATGACACATGTAGTCGAATGGAGTGTTTGTACACAACAAAGAAACATCATAATCTAATGATAAAGTCCCTCTTCAATATCAAATAGTTCAATAGTTAAGGTGTAGGTTAATTTAGTCAGACTGATAAAACATAAGAGTGCAATTTAGTTGTAGCAAGAACATTTCTATCCATTCAAACAATGTTTGCTTTTGAGATGTATATGCTACATAAATAAATTATTCGCTTTTTAAATAAAACAAAACTGCCTATTTTGTGTTTTGTTACTTAAAATCAATGTATTTAAAATATGTTCATCGCTTTATCTTGCAGCATAGAGCAGGTGGTGAACACTTTTACAAATGTGATGCATTAGTGCATTTTAGAAATCAATCAATTATATGTGTATCTATATTTTTTCTTCTCAGTCTCTGCTCTCTTCTCAAGTGATATTCACAGATCTTTCAAAGAAAGAAAAGTCTCAAATATTCCAGACCCCTTATTTGGCATAACAATTTGCTCGTTTGGTTTTAGCTTTGGATTTATCTGCACAGCTCTGGTACAAATCTACATTTATGAAATCACTTAAAAATAATATTGTGAAAGAACAAACACCACTCTGGACTGACTTTAAAAAGGCTAACAAACTAAAACAAAAGGAGCAGATTTTAAATCATTGAGTACATTTTACAGCACTCTATTCAGAACTTGTTGATTTTGTACAGTTTCCTTTCACATATCTCACCGGTTATCTTAGCCAAGTAGAGAGATGAGCATCACTATGCCCATGAACTGAGTGAACAGGATGAGCGGTGTGAAGAACGACCAAACTGGCCACAGTGCTATGTTCAAACTGTAAAGAAAAAGAGAAAAATACATTGCTTCACAATATTTGCACTTTGTTGCTGCAACCGTTTCCAATAAAGAAAGAAAGATCAGTCAAAGGCACGTCACCCGTAATCATTTCCTTGTAATCCATTCATGAAAGACTCAAAATTAAGCTTATGGTCCAACTGGTTATGGACATGAGACCTTTTTAACAGTTTAACATATTCATTTATGATTCCTTTAATTGGTGATTTTACCTGCAAGACGCTGCAATAAAGGCTGCTGTGGTAAGGGGGGGGATGGCAGGGTATTCCTGGTCATAGTGCGTGATGCCTTTATACCACTCCAGGTACACAATGCAAAACCCAGCCAGGCTAAGGCAGATACCAAGGAGTGTCAAACCCACATTAAACCACCAACTATGAAAGAGAGGGAGAGGGGAAAAAAACACTGACAACAGGTTTCTTACATTTGTTATGAATGCACATAAGTGTAACAATTATTGTTGAAAGAAATGTTTAATGTGAATGAATGGGAATGTACTCAAACTGCAATCCTCACCTTTTGATGTCTTCGCTCTGCATGAGAACGCTCAGGAAGTCGACATAATATGTGACAGCCACGGACGCCATTATCCAAAAGACAGAATGTCTGTTAAAGCGTGGGAGAGACTTTGCCTCTTCTTCCTTTTTACCTTAAAAGATAAAGAAACAAGACTGCTTAATAATCTGCCAATACGTCCTTTTTCACTTCTTTGGTGTCCAAGATAATTTTTTTGAATTTGGTAGCCTCAATTGCGCTATATAACTTGTATCAAGTATTTAGTCGATTTTAGCATGAATGTACTCACTTAAGCCTATTTCGTCGCGTTTTATTCCCATACCCTAAACTGAGAAAGAACAAAGCTTTTTCATCTTTACGTTATACTTGACTTCACTCCCTTGCCTAGTTCCTTAGATATTCATCCTTTGGTCTCTTAACAAGCTTGTCCCCTGTCCTGCATGTGTGGAAAGGTAGGAGTCCCCAGAGGAACATACGTGAATACAGGGAGAACATGTGAACTTTACACAGAGAAAGGGCCCTGTGTGTGAACCAAGGACCAGTGGGAACCTGCGTGGCAACACAAGGTTCCAGTAAAAAACCGTCCTCTCCAATGACACTTTTTACGCTTTTCAGCCACTTCCGAGTGAGTTAGGGAACAATGCCTTGAAATGGACAATACCGCCCTGTGAAGAAACCATCATAACCTTCTTCCTTAAAACTTCTGTCACCGATATAATTTGTAAATATCACTTTGTTGTGCTGATTGTGATGCAGAGCCGTCACAAGATCACACCGGCCACAAAGATGGCAAAACAAAAGCACTACCAATTTGTTTTTTTTTGTATAACATTATGTACCTGGGTGGTGATGCCGTGTTTTGTTTTTGGATGCAACACACATTGAAAAGCTATTGCTTAAATTTGTGGCAGGCCTGCAGACACTAAATGCTCTTTTGCAGAATCAGGTACATAAAGTCCTTTTTACTAAATATATTGGAAACTGATGTTTCAGTAAAGAACGTAGTGACGGTTATGATGGTTTGATCGCAGACCAGCATTGTTTAAAAATAAGCGATAAATCAATTACATTAAGTTAGTAAGTGTGGTTTTCCAATCCTTCATATAAGCCTGTATCAAACCACCATAAGCATAGGACTATAAGAGCTGCCGCATAGGCCATGAACCATTATGCCCCTTCTATGATTCACAGACAAAGAGGGGTTACAAAGACCTCTAGGCTCCTCCGCTCAGTCAAAGCCATACTCCCCTCGTACCAAAGGACCCTCAGCAACCCTTGTGCACTTTTATACTAATTTTGTATTGTAGACCTAGACCTACATGCTGCCTTTTTCATGATAGTGAAATATAATATATTAGTGTATTTATTTACGAAATCTTTTGGTGTAGACATTATACTTTTCTCCAAAAAAGAAGAAATGACAAATCAAATAAACAAACTCATCTCACTTAATTAAAAGCCATATATATTCCTGCTATGGTAAATTCTAACTACGAACGTGACCTCAAAAGAACTTCCTCGAAAGTCATACCACGTTAGTAAAGTATTGGATTTCCTCCAGAATATGAGAATCATCTCAGTCTAGGTCAAACAGATTTTTAGATAAGGAGGGCTTTTAAAGGAAGGCCATACTTTAGTGGTTGATTAAATGTATCAAAATCAGCTGTAAAAGTATCAAGGCAAGGGTGCCCTGAAATGTCCAGTACGAAATCCATGCCCTGAACAGATACTAGGAGTCTACAGCCTTACGCATTCCTATGTGCAGAAGAAAAAACTGCTGGGCATGCAAGAACCAAGACCTCAGACCCTGGTGAAGAACCACACATAATACCTGACTCCATTTGGCAAAATCATTGCAACATGAATCATCCAGGAGTCAAACGAGGGGTGAGCGGTTTTGCTCTTTCTTTTATCTATATTAATTAACCGTTAAGGCAGGACATGGTAGATGTCTTATCACGTTGCATCTCAGTGCTGACAGTCTGCCTCCAATCAAAACAATTAAGAATTGCTGGAGCCCTTCCACAGGGCATTGAGTTTAGACCACTGCCCACCCTACCCGCTCACCAAGAGTCCTCTGTTTGAAACCTTAAAAGCTTAACAACGTAGATATGTACGCTTATCTTAATTTTCAAATGTAAAAACGGTATGCATTAAAATGCCAGCTAAGCATCGTGCTGTGTTAACAGATATAACGTTACACGTTTATTCCAGCTGAAATTGTGACTTCTACGAACATTAACTGCTAGAAGTTTAGGATATGGATTAAACATAGCCAATCAATAATCTACATATGTGGTATCTGCTGCGTATTAGTGTTGAATCTGAAGTATAATGCTGATATTCAACACTTGATCACCCACACAAAAGTTACAGCTAACACTTATGACGCTTGCCTTACCCTTTTCCTCATTTTCATCCAATGTAGATCCTTGCAGAAGAAGTTCGGCATCTCTCCTGAACCTGTTTCGTAAAGTTGCAAGTTCACTGTTGTCGAGCATGTCGTTTTTTTTATTGAATTGCTAGATACAGAGACCTTTTTAAAGACAGTTCTGTCTTAGCATCTAGGTTCTCCACTACTTCCTGGTTGGTGACGTAGCGTTAAACGCAACGTTTAGATTTTTGGAAACCATCCACTGTCCACTTCATCCATTGCGTGCCTTCACGCAGAATTTGAATGAATCATTACATTTAGACGAAATTGTTAGTTCGCTTTAATTGCTCTTTAATAAAGAGCACGTTTTGGGTCAATAAGAGCGACCTGGTTTAAAATATGCAAACCAACAAACCTCAAAGAATTGGCTATAAGAAAAGAAGGCCCTTAATATCGAATTGCTACGAAAAGAATATTTCCACAACAATAGGCGCAAGGATGCCACTGCAAAATGATCAAACGCATTCAAATTATTTTTACAACTCATAATTATCAAATAAATTATTAATGCTTTTTTGTTCTGGTCCGTAGTTCAGCATATAGTTAACCATGTTGCAATTTGAGTAATTAATCAAAAACCTTTTAAACACTAGTCTGAGTTAATAACACAATCACATGCATTGCATGTATTATCATACGAAGGAGTAAGATGTATAACTTCCAATGCAATCTAAACAATGTTGTATTGTCTGCAAGTTTCAACTGAGCAAGTCTTTTTTTTTCTTTTCTTTTAAATAGTCGAGTCCCCCCAAAAAATAACTACCGTAGACATCTACCATGGGCCAGCAAACCCCGATTTAATACTAGCCAACTTGAGTAACAGTTTCACTAATACCCAAGTATGCAATATACTATTACAAGTAAGCAGAGTGATGAATGAGTATCAGTGTTAAACTTGGAAGGATTAGCAGAGCTTCATAAAGCCGGGCAGAAGTGTGTGTGTGTGTGTGTGTGTGTGTGTGTGTGTGTGTGTGTGTGTGTGTGTGTGTGTGTGTGTGTGTGTGTGTGTGTGTGTGTGTGTGTGTGTGTGTGTGTGTGTGTGTGTGTGTGTGTGTGTGTGTGTCACACATACATGGTAGAGAGGCTGCTCATTCTAGTAGTGGGAAATCAGACAGCATTAAAACCTCACCTGAGGCTGACACCAGGCATCCACCTTCTATGGAGCTTGTGTGTGCCTGGCCAAGTGAACCCCGTTCGGGGTGCCGAGGAATGTGCATTAGCTCTGTTCCGTGTGAGAGTCAAATTCACCTCAGGTGCACCTATCCCCCTTTCCTTTCCCCAATCCAACATCCAATCCCACAGATAAGGTGGCTTTTTTCCCAGCCTTACCTTGGGCCTCGGAATGCGCAACAGAGCGTCTAAAACATTATCTATATACATCGGTGTATAAAGCAATCTGGACGAAGTCACTTATAGATTAAAAAAAACATGGACTTCATCCACTTATTACACACAAATTAAATAAATGAGGCTGAATGATATAAAATTACCATCTTTAATAAAAACATGAATGGCATTAATTGATGACAAATAGGTAAAATAAATGAGGCCATACGATATCAATTAAAAAGATTTTTTTTTTACATTTAAAAACCACTTCAAAACCACCAAATCCAGTGGTGGATAATTACGAATTGTCCATATCTATTAAAGTGGTTGGTAATAGTTGTCCTAGATAACAATAATCACATACAACAACTTCATAATAAAAGTATTTAATCTTTGAGACGCTTAACAAAGGCATCAGGATCACAGAGACCAGGAGAAACCAGGATGTAGAAATGGATGGTTTTGGAATAGCACAAGTGATGTGGATATTAATTTACAAGTTTAACTTTGTCTTTCAAAACCTTGAATTTTGGATTTCCCTTGATCTTCTTGTTGAAAAGGGCCATCAACTGCTCCTCTGATTTGAAATTGGTCTCACCGCTGAAAGTGTAGTATGCTGCCAAAACCTGTAAACAAAACATCAGATTAAGCCTACTGACAAATATATGTTTTCCATGTAATGTTACGAGGCTGTTGGGTTTGAGGTTGTTGACCGACTAAGGCATCTCCGAAATAAAATGTCTCACCTTCTTTTTGAGTTTTTTCACCGAAATCTCTTGGTCAGTTGATTGTCTGATGACAGCCTTAATTGTTCCCTTCCAGTTGAATTTGCCTGGAGTCCAGAGAACATGCATTAAACTATCAATCAATACAAGGTTCTAAAGTCACCAGGCATCCAGCTACCACCAATTTGATCACATCAAACAACTAATAGATTAATATACAAATAAAATGGCTTGAAATCCCAACACTGACACCTAGTGACTCTTTCCTCCAATACATATACCAAATATAAAAAAAGGGATATAAAATGCTGTCATGAAATCTGTTACCTTTGGAAGCTTCTCGCTCCTCAACCTCATCTGCCGATTGGCTTTCATCTTGGTCATCTAGGAAAAATCCAAACATGAGGAAAGAAGTATATTAAGATAGGAAAGGCAATTTAGAGGAACCAGCCAAAAAAAGTAAGCTAGTTTTGAAAATATCAATCCGAAAAAACTCCACCCCTCGCTTCAGGACTCCCTCAAAAGCAACTCCTGCAAAAACACATGACTAGCTTGCCAACTGTAGCAATAGGTCTGCCAAGCCTTGTCATTGAGCCTTGGAGACTCCGGTCATGCGCAATTAGTGCACAGGCAGAGTGCGTGCAAAAAGCTCGGAAAGTAAGTAGGCAGACATGCCACCCAATCCTTAAAACATTTAATAACAAGAAAGATTACTCCAAGTAGAACATGTTATTAAACTATCTCATCTGCAGCCAGTCTTGGTGCTCCTGAGCTGCACAATATGAAACATTTTTATAGATGTTTTAGTCTCAGATTAGATAGACGCAGAAATCATTTACAAAAACAATCCTGTTCATGGTCTTACCTTCAGAGCAGTCCTTGCTTTTCTTCCTTTTCTTTGTAGACGCCTCGTCTCCATTCTCCTCTCCATTTGCTTCTTCTGAGGCATGTTTTCTTTTCTTCACCTTTTCTCCATTTTCGACGGCAGGGGCATTTTCAGCTCCCTTCTTCGTCTTCCCGTTCTTCTGCTGCCTGGCCTCTTTCCGCTCCCTCTTGTTCAGCTTCTTCTTCTCCTCTTTAGGAGCCAGCTCCTCTGATGATTCATTCTGCACCTTCACCTCAGCTGGAGTGTCCTCAGCTGTGGTATTCAGCTTGGAGGCTTCGGCTCCCTTTCAAATCATAAATGGACACACATAGTATGCATCACAGGGAAAAATATGCAAACCTGCCAATGTTATGCAATTCAATCAACAATGTCTGTTCAGTATAAGAATAACGCTTTACCATTGATAAAGACTGTTTAGAGTAGACTAAAATCCAGTAGCATGTTTGTTGAATGGAAGCAATGTCTTACATTGGTCGTAGCTGCAGAAAAGATTTCCCAGACTTCGTCCTGTAGATTCGGATTGGTCATTCTCAAACTGTTTTTCATCCAGTTCTGATGAGCAGCCATATGGGAAAAACAAAACAGAGTTACCTCCTACAAGCCTTCAGCATACAATATCAATACAAATATATACTTTTCACCAACCTGAAACTTGGCTTTCTTTCTTGGGACGTTATCATATGAACTGACTTGACTGAGGATGTCCTTCATCTTTTGACTTACTCCTGGTTTGTTCATGGCATCATGAATCCTCTGTTGAGATAAAAAAAAAAAGGGCAAATTAAAATGTATTATAATTTGAATGCTTTTTATTTGCCTTTGATCAGAACTAATGATTATTGTCCAACAGCATGCCATACCTTTTTTTTTAATGAATATAAAATGTTGGTGTCGTTAAGACATCCATCTGCGTTGTAGTTTACCTGGATCCACTGCTGCTGTTTAACTTCGCCTTTGTTAGACTTCGCCTCAAAGCCCTTCCCTCCATACTTCTGGTCTTCAGTTATGCATTTTAAGTGATTTCTGTAGTCATTGCCCCTGTTGTATACCAATTGTAACAAACACAATGTAAGCAGACGATCATAGTACACGGCGATGTTAATATCAGTGAAGCTAGTGACATTAAAATAGTGCATAGTGTCGATATAAAAAAGGATATTTAACTTACCAAAAGTCTTTCCCACAGTCTATACAAGAGAGAACTTCGCATCCTCTACACATATTCACGTGTTTCTCAACTTGGACTTTCTTCAGCGACTCGCCACACGCATTGCAGGTGAAAAATACCATTTTGATAACTAACTCCCCTTAATAAAATGAACTCATTAAGGACAAATCTAGGGAATGTATAACAGCAGATAAAATCACATCGACCACGTCTCTACAAAGAAAGCTTGAGTTGGCAAGCCGACGCTGACATGGTGCTAACCCTTAGCAGTAACACAAACAACTGCTGAATGCAAATATATTAAATTGGAATAAAGCCCCTGTTCGTAATACATTTGTTATATGCAGTTAGGGAGACGTGCAGTGATACTCCAGTGGGGAAAAACTTTCCATAACACACGTGACCACAGTGAGGCCGGAGCGGTTGCTACACATTACATTGCTCTGTAAGACAAAATAGCCTAATCAAACGTTCCGAGGTTTATGGTTCCTGCTTGTGGAAAATGTGAATTGAATCGTTTAGCTTTGGCAATTACTTTGATCCGTGTTTTTAAATAATATAGAACTGATTTTAATTTTTGAGCTGTTCATATTACTTCAATAATATTAAAGATAGAAACAGTTTTATGTAAATAGTGCGAATTTCATGAAGGACCCGGAAGTGGGGTACGTAAAAAAAAAAAAAAGTGACCACTCAAGCAAATGAAAGGTGAGTGGCTGACAACACATTGGTTTATGTATCTATGTTGTAAGTATGAGGCTTTATAGTAGCTTCATTCAATTGAGGCGAAGTACAGTTCCGCTAACCTATCCAAATAAACGGTGTGGTTTAAAATCATTTTAAACCATGCACAATCTTAAAGCATTCAAATGAAATCCTAGTAGCTTTGGAGGTATTTTCCAATTTCTTCATGATTGGTCTCTGAGCAATCCGAGACGGGTTTCCGACCGGATCTTATATTTGATTTCATGTATAGCCGATGTATTCAACAAAGTATTTATCGTCATCATTCTAATTGTTTCTTATTATCTTTTACATGTTGTTGTCACTCATCCATTAGTTGTTTTGATGGCTCCGTCGTTCAACAGTTGAGCGACCATGGATACGCTGTCCAGTCACAGTTCTCACCTTCTTCAGCAACTCCAAGAGCAGAGGATCCAGGGTCTGCTCTGTGACTGCATGCTTGTGGTCAAAGGGGTCTGCTTCAAAGCTCACAAAAATGTCTTGGCTGCCTTCAGTTCTTATTTCAGGTGCCTTATTTGCATTATTAATATTATACATTGATAACATGTTTTAAACCTAAATGATAATGATAACTTAATATTTCTAGGTCCTTGTTCCAAAACTCCCCCAGTCAGAAGAATGATGTGTTTCACCTGGTTATTCAAGATGTCAGTGGCATCGGACAAGTTCTGGACTATATGTACACTTCCCATCTGGACATCAACCAGGATAATGTCCAGGCTCTTCTGGACATCGCCCAGTGTTTGCAGGTCCCAAACCTACTGAGCATGTGCAATGCTTTCCTCAAGCCATGTCCGCCACCAGCAGATACCACATCATTCTCTCTTCTGAACTCTGACCATGACTGCCTCTTGGGAGGGGGGCTTCCCCATCACATCGACCTCCAATGCCCTACAGCTGAAGCTCAAAGATCAGGCTGCAACAACAACTCAGACCCCAAAGGTCTGCACCTTCCAGCGCGCCATAGCAGCTCAAATTGTGATGGCACACAGGCTCCTGTGGAGAAGCAGTTGGTCCATGGCTACAAACTTCGCAACTTTTATAGCAAGCAGTACTTTAAAGAGAGCGCAGCACAGAACAACCAAGAATCAAATCAAGGCCCCAGCCCTTTGCTGGACGTGGGAGATCAGCAACAGCAGAGTCAACCATTTGTGATCAGCCAAGGCACCCATAGTCTCACCCCTGTGTGCTCTGCTAGCACGGCCCTTCAAAGCCCTACATGCGGGGCCACGATGGTGGAAAAGAATACCACTGACACATCGTCACCATCCACGGCACCGTTGGCTGCAGCAGCCCCCAGTTCAGCCCCTGAAACGGAAGACAAGAACAAGTTGGTGCGCCCCAAGAAGACGCTGTACCTGAAGAAGTACAACTACCTGCGGTCTCAGAAGGCTTTGGAAGAGATGTATGCCGAGTCGGTCAGTGAGCCAGTGCTTTGCGTTCCCAGTCGAGAGATCCAACGGGAGGAGCCTCCCACTCAGTGCCAAGGGCCGGAGGTTCTCCCCACAGATGGCCCATCACGGGACACAGAGGGGCTTCAGGAGGCAGCGCCCGAGATCCAGCTACCCAGTCCCCCCCCTGCGGACCATGAGGAAGACGACTCAAAGAAGACCTCGGACCCCCTGAAGCAGACGGGACACAAGCAGTACTGCTGCACCGTGTGTGGAAAGATCTTCAAACACCCCAGCAACCTGGAGCTTCACAAACGCTCCCATACCGGTATTTATTCTCCATACACAATGCATTGATTTTCACATAATATTTAGAAATCAATGTATGTTTTTTTTTTATACTCCATTCACAATGCTATGATTTTTACACTATGTTGAAATCAATGTATTGTGTCTGCAGACCAATTAAATTGAGGTCTACATAATGTTACCACAGATGGAAAAACACAAATGGCAGAAGTGTTAAAGAGTTGTACCTTTTATCAACTACACATTTTTCATCTCCAGGTGAAAAGCCCTTCCAGTGCAATGTTTGCGGCAAAAACTTTTCACAGGTAACTTGACCCTGCATTCTTCAATGTATTGTTAAGTATTTGTTTACTTTCCATGTGGAAGCCTCGCAAAACAAAGACTACTGCTCTCCTTTCCCCTTTAAATCCAGGCTGGAAACTTACAGACACACTTGCGCCGACACTCTGGAGAGAAGCCGTACATCTGTGAGCTATGCGGGAAGAGGTAGGCTAACAAACTTGTGGGTTGATGAGAGGTTGTATGGTGCATTGTGAAGGATCGTCAATGACATGCATAGTACTTAAACCTCTGTCTTCTGCATCACAGCTTTGCTGCAGCAGGAGATGTCCAGCGACATATTGTGGTCCACACCGGCCAGAAGCCACACCTGTGCGATATATGTGGGAGAGGTAGGTAATGTTTTTTTTTCATAAGCATTTTAATTCACAACACACAAATCACAACATCAAAATTTTAACCATAGACACACAGAGGCCACAATCTTACCTTTAGTAACTTTACTTGGCACTATATGTTAAGATCATAACCAAACCAGATCGAAATCGACAAAGGCAACACAGCCCCTGACTGTAGTATTACCTCTGTGAGATTTCCTTTACTTTATTTACCAGGTTTCAGCAACTTCAGCAATCTCAAAGACCACAAAAAGACCCACGCCACAGACAAGACATTCACCTGTGACCAGTGTGGAAAGTCTTTCAACATGCAGAGGAAGCTGCTGAAGCACAAGGTCCGCCACGCGGGGGACAAAACGCACCACTGTGAGACCTGCGGTAAGGAGCTTCCTGTCTTCAAGTTTGGAAAGGTCATAGAGTCCGTTGGAGATAAAAAAACAAAACAAGATGTCCGTGAGGAGGAGACCAGAGGTTCTGGAAACGTAGGTCAGCAGAACTGCCATCCAACCCAGCTTTGCCGGATAGAAAGAATGCAGTTTGTATTTATATTGACGATATATTAAAGTGCCAATCTCGAAGATCGCTAAAGATGTCATTTAAATAGATGTCAGTTAATCTATCCCCCACTAAGTTAACACCATGATGATTTAGCCTATGGCCCACTGAGGAATTCCCTTGCATTGGCAGTATTATGAATGTAACAAACGAGATTTGAACAAATGATGCATATAAATTGTATATTTTCCTAATACTACATTAACATGAGTTTTTTATGTCTTGAGAGGAATCGCAATGCTGAGTAGTGCTAAAGTTCTCCACAGCTTACTATTCATTCATTCCTATAATTATATGATTAAAGTAATTAATTATAGGTTAATGTCATTGTCCCAAACCCTTATCTCCTAAAATAGCCTAAACTAAATGTAGTCTTACCTTTATTAACCCCTCAAACATTAAACGCAATACAATTTTCTTGCTAGATTATGTGACTTATAGTTCTGATCCTAACGGATGTGTCCTGATATAAGCTTAGAAACGTAGAAATATATAATGCTTAGAAATCTCAAACTGCAAGACGCAGCTTGAGAGTTTAGTTTGAGAGTAAGTTTATTGCTAGTCCAATGTCCAAGACAGTCAAGGAAAGAGAAAATAGAAAATAGAATAAGAGAAACTATAAAAAATAAATGAAAATCTTCAGCACACCTCTGTAAAATAAACGATAACGATGGGAGGGGGGGTCCTCAGGGGGTTGGCCCTCCCGTGCATGCACTGTTGAACACTGGTAGTTGCACTCTCGCATATTCAGTCCTCTCACGGATGAGTGCCAACGGAGAAGTCCATCCGTCAATACGCCCACTTCACTTGTGTCCTACTCTACCTCTGGGACTTGGGTCTGTTGTAAATGGTATACAAATGGATCCATCTTGCCTTTGCTAGATGTTTACAAATAACGTTTTCATGTACTACCCACAATGTTCCTTAAAATGTGACCGAGGATACATGTCTGTGTAGGGAAGTCCTTCATCGGCTCAGGGGACCTGCGCCGCCACATGCGGTCCCACACGGGGGAGAGACCCTACGTCTGCGATGGCTGCGGCAAAAGTTTCACCCGCTCCGCCCTGGTGAGAAGACACAGCCGCATGCACTGCAAGGGGGCCCGAGAGACCAGCCCCGAGTCCGAAACCCCGGAGCGGCCCTGCGCCGCCGAGGGGTCCGGCAGCGCGTTGTCCAAACCCCCAGCGCCTCCGTCTTCTGGGGGTCCACCCTTCTCCGGCCTGATGCCCCACACGGGGGGGGACAAGTCTTCATCCCCGCATCAATCCAGAGCTGGAGGGACTCCGTCTCCCAGCGGTCACCTCCACTCTGCTACCACCTCCACCTGCCTCCCCGAGCTGCGCTCGCTCGTCCCGCACCACCTCCTCGCCTCCAACCACACGGAGAAGTGTCCACCGCCGCCTCCTGGCGCCGACCACCTTAAGCTGGCCAAACATGCCCTGCCGCAGGAGGCTCTCTATGGCCCCTATGTGGAGGGCGGCGTGGTGGCCATGGAGGAGGGTGGCGGTATGGTAGGGAGGGCCTACCTCCATCCAACAGACAGTCACAGTCCGCTCACAGCGTCCACTAAGGCCGCTAGCGGCACCTACAGGGCAGGGGAGGGTCAGTTGATCTCCAGCGTTACCTTATGGGGCCTGGCTATGAAGACTCTGCAGAATGACAATGACATGGAGCCGTGAGGGAACCGGAGCATGTTCTAAAGAGCACCGAACACAATGCATACACAGAATACACCGTACAAGACATCTGCTGATCCCCACGCAACACAATGTATGCACCCGAGACACGAGGGCTGGTGTAAGACGTTGATTTTACACGTGGAACAGTTTAGGGATGAAGCTAGATTGATCTTTTCTAATAAATGAAATCCTAAATTAAACGTTAACATAAAAAGTGATTCTCTGCATTTATCAACTACCACTATTTGTTTATTTACCACTGTTTGATTTAAACACCACATCAATTTCATATATTGCTCAGGTATTTTGGTACATAATTAATTATGCTTGGTTATCAATAAATTATCTCAAATAGATTTCAGTGCTTTATTTGAAATATACTATTCGCTAAAATTGTACTATAGACAATAGTGGTTTTAAACCCTAGCAGGAAGTCTTATTTAAGAACATTTATTTATGCTGTCAGTTATCCTACAGAGGGGGCTACAATGTAGAATTTTAAAATGTTAAGACATGTCTAATAGAGTATTGTGAGATGTGCATTAATACTGTAGAGGAAGCTCCCAGCTAATGAGTGCTTACGTTATATTTACAGGTCAATGAGAACAAATGGACTCTTGGCCAGTTAACTGGCTAATTATTGTAATTTGTGGTGTCATCCAAACTGGTATTTTGTGTCAATGGATTAGTTGCCTAGCAACTGTTTTTGTAGTATTCCTTTCTTCTCTTCTCTTTCTGTTTAATCTTAGTTGTGATGTGAGGGAGGAGGATTGTGGTTAGAAGAGCTTATGCATTTATTTTGACAACAGACATATGTGTTTTCATATATGACCTTTTATAGTGGTCCAATGCTGATTCAAAAATGTCCTTATACTAATCTAAAGGAAGCCAGAAGAAGAGCGGCAGTCCACTGAGAGGAGCCCCAGTCGTCCAGAGATGTGTGAGTGCAATAAGTAAGTGAAGCAGCACATATTCCTCTTGAACTGTGACAAGCTCAGATGAACCCCCAGGGCAGACCCCTGTACACTCTGAAGTGATTCCTACCATGCTGGAGGGCTATGGGGGTGTTTAGAGAAAGCCGGAATAAGTTGCTTAAAATATAAAGGCTTCTGGTTTGTGATCCATACTGGCACTGCATCCAGACACAAATGATTCACCTCATAACGGAACAGCATGCGCGTGATCTATGTGCCATTCAATGAGTACCTTAAATGAGTCTCATTAACCTGCCTATAATTCAACAGCATATCAGCAATTAGTGCGTCCTTGACAAGCTAATCGGTGCATGACGTGATGTGCATTCTGAGAGCTCTTTCCACATTTCTTGCTTAGAAGAGACAGAGAGGCTTAGAGGAGAAAAACAATCAGAATGTATAGCATGGTCAACTGAAGCACCAACATACCTCACATTAAACCTTTCAGAATGAATGCTCTACGCTTTAAAGTTGTATCTTCTTTTTCCCTGTGACCCTCAATCCCTCTGATCCCTTTGTCTCCACCCCCCCCCCTCCTCTTTTGCCACTCTCCATCAAACTGAAGTTAATCCAAATTATATACGCTGCCTAACTGCTGCAAAATGGGCAGGACTAGGGCTCATGCTTTCTTAACCCAGAACCATTTCCCAATGGATTGTTTTAGTTTCAATGTCTAGTCACGTTGCATTGCTTCTTTGTGCCGTCAGAGGCTTGTGCAAAAGGTCTCATTGACGGACTGTAATATATGATTTAATCCTAAACGCCTCCTGTGACTCGCCAATGCTGCTGAGGAGGAAAGTAACGTGATAAAGCACGTTACAAAACGTGACGTGACAAAAGACTTGCAATTTAACCTTGTGTTTTTCTTTTACTTGGAAGAAAAGGTAGAGACTTTGGTTATCTTTTTAGTTTACTCCACTGCTACATGTTTAACAAATACATTCAAATTCACAGCGGAGTGTTATGACTTGCATTCATCTGTTCAAGATAAACCTGCATCTATTACTGTACTCCAAAATGTCCAAGAGCACTCTGGGGACCTCGCCACTATGTACTCCCCGTTACAATCTCCAAGTGAGCAGTAATTGCTGTGAGAATTGTGGCATGTCTCACTGTTGGATGAAACAGATGAGCGACTGACCTAGTCTGTGCTGTAATTCCTGACTCTGCAGCAATACAGAAGCTTAGACCAGGGGAGGAGTATAGTTTGTTGGCGTTGTGCTGCTGCCCATTTTCTCAATTCCTCTTCTCTCTTCTATCTTCCTCACCAGTTGACCTATATTTATTGTCATTAAGGGCATGTCACTCCATTGCACAAACACACTGCTATAGATGATGCATGATGCACAAGTTAATTGGGTGTCAACCCTGCCTGTTGAGAAGGACACTAAATGAACACACGCACGCACGCACCACACACAACACACACACACACACACACACACACACAACACACACACACACACACACACACACACACACACACACACACACAGGTAAGAACACACACATACACACACACACACACACACACACACACACACACACACACACACACACACACACACACACACACACACACACACAACACACACACACACACACACACACACACACACACACACACACACACACACACACACACACACACACACACACACACACACACACACTCCCCTGTTGCAGCCAACGCTACAGATCAACATAAAAACAAAACAAACTTCTGCACCGTCATTACACACTACTACAGTGCATACTGACTTATTGGACCCACCTGGTGAACCTGCAGGTCCATTACACTCTGGATTATTCCTTAGTTAAAGAGAGCCGGGACAGTTTAACGTTGTTGATGTTGTTGAAACAGCACTGTTCATAGGCTATATCTTTGTAGCCTACGATTGTTGTTCCTAATGAATATGTCTGAAAATACACCTGTGGATACTAAAGACTGTTCCCCTAATTTTACTGCGTTCTTTTAGCGCACTATTCAAGAGAATACAACTCATTTTTGTGCAGATTAAAATGTTTAAACAAACCCCATCCTAACTAAGTGGAGGCAAGATATTGCCCTGGGTTTGGTGTGGTGACAAAATCAGCCAATCACATCAATAAATACCTAATCGCACGGACAGAGCCCTTCAGGCTGCGTGTTGGAAGGAGAGAGCGAAAGTGAGCGAGACAGATAGAGGAGGGGGTGGGCAAAAGCAACCGAACGATGGAGGAGGATGTTGTGAAATTAGCCACGCTGTCAGAGTGGTTAGCCTCTCTTTCCCTCTTGCATGAGCCGATATATAAATAAAGAATTGCCTTATAATAACAGCAGCTACTCGAGCTTTCCAAACCCATTGTGCCTTCAGCTGTTGGCTTACCTTTTCCGCAGAAAGGAATGACTATAACATGGAACAACAGGCATTAATGGGGGGTATTCCCATTTTATGTTGTGATTCAATTAGAAAGAATAACATTGTTAAATATGAAAAATAATATAACAAAGGCCTATAACATTAACAATTATCAGTCTTTTAATTTAAACATTTAGGTTTCAATTTAATTTTTGTCTGTTCGGCAACGCACAAGTTAATTCTCGTTTATTGTCATTTGGAAAGCAAACTGATATTCAATCTCAAAAAATAAAATAAGAAATGGGAACAGATCGTCACTCTTCGTAGAGCCAATCACTGAACATCCCCCTGGCCTGTTTACATGTGGAACCTATTCCGAGAGAGGGTCCGTAATGTTTGCGTTTTGCTGATCTACAGCAATGCAACTTCCGGTTAATTAATTCGTATGAACTACAGTATGACCAGTCTTGGGAGTGAATAATAAGATGACAAGAATTAAAGCAACGAGACATAAATATGAATATTTTGAAAAAGCAATATCCGAAACATGCAACCGTAACTGATAGCCCGAGTTCCCTCGGACTCCCTTTTCTCAACTCTTTGCGTAACTGAAAGTCCCGCCCTTTCTTTCTTTGTTAATAACGCACATTTTGAGCATCCCGTTCTAGGCGTTCCGTTGTGAGAAGAGCGCGCCTGGGACCGATCCGAGATGATGTGAACGGGGCTCGGTGTTCTCCGTGTGCACGAGTAATTAGGAGAGACTGTCCAAAAGGGGAAAAGGACGGACCCGCTGTACACCAATTGACATTGGGTTGCTTCAATTTTCGATTTTTATTTAAAATTGAACGTGAAATGGACACCGCTAACAAGGTTAGTCAAAATCAAGAAACACAATTTCAATAATTTTTCCTATTTAGCAAGACAATTCCATGGGATGAATAGGCTACTTATTCCGTTTGTTTTCTGCAGCTTGCATCGGTGGCAACATTTCAGATCCTAAAATTACCTCTGGGGTTTATTCGTGTGTTGGAATGGGTAAGTAGAAAGTTGGTTTTGAAAAAAAAAAAAAAAAGCTTTTATTTTTGCATCTTTCGTGATGGACTCTAGACTGTTATACATCGTAACTAAATGGCTATTGTATTTTTGTCACTAGATGGTTTTTCATTTGAAAATCCTATGAAAATTATCCCATAAATGTATCCGTTACTCCGGCATCCTTACATTTAAAATGTAGCTGTTTTATTTGTTAGTGTCATTCATATTACAATTCAAAATAGCCTAAGGGGAAGAGATAAGTGGTATGCTTTGATGTGAGTTTAAAGAAATTGCTCTAACCATAGGGCATTCAGGCTTATTTACAGATGTTGTGAAGTGTGTGTGTGTGTGTGTGTGTGTGTGTGTGTGTGTGTGTGTGTGTGTGTGTGTGTGTGTGTGTGTGTGTGTGTGTGTGTGTGTGTGTGTGTGTGTGTGTGTGTTTAGATCACGTGTTTGTATTTCCTAATTAAGTTCAAGTCTAGAGATATTAGCCTAAATCAAAGCATTTCTAAATGAGTGAATCTTTCTTCAGCTCTGAAAGAACACAATGGCGATAAAGCTGATGTCTGTCATGTTATTTAGATACTCACGGAAGGTTTGTCAAACGGCTGAATAACCAAACCACCAGCTGCATGGTATAAACCCCTGCATGTATGTGTGCAACGTGATAGTGACTTTTTGTTTGTGTGTGTGTGTGTGTGTGTGTGTGTGTGTGTGTGTGTGTGTGTGTGTGTGTGTGTGTGTGTGTGTGTGTTTGTGTGCGTGTGCGTGTGTGTGTGTTGTGTGCGTGTGCGTGGTGTGTGTGTGTGTGTGTGTGTGTGTGTGTGTGTGTGTGCGTGTGTGTGTGTGTGTGTGTGTGTGTGTGTGTGTGTGCGCGTGTGTGTGTGCGTCAAATGCGTTAAACATATTGGTTGAGTCTGTATGCGTCATTTTGTAGTTCTCTGCATTAATGATTTATATTGTATATTTATATTTATATGGTATATCTCCTAGGTCCTGTCAGTAATGGCAAAGTCTTGACCGAGGCAGGAACAAGGATTTGAGATTGCCAGAGAGTTCATTCCTGATTTACTAAGCTTTTCTTCCAAAAAAACCAAACACATAATATCAAAAGAATTACTAACATATATCTTTTAAAAGCTAGGTGTGGTAACTCAAATGTACTTGCTTGTGTCTAACACATATCAACATCAAGTGACAATGAGCATAGAAAAAAAAAAACTTTTGGAGCAAAAGAACGACATCAGGGACACTAGATAGCAGGAAGTGTTCAACTCTCCGTCCATCGTTGAGTTTTCAACTCTCCGTCCATCTTTGAGTGCGGTCGGCTTCGTTTCAGCTTGAGGAGACTGAGGATGGAGGATGTAATGGTCAATATGAGATTGGAGAATAATAATTATATTCTATCTAGTCTCTCTATTTTTCTGTCAAACTGCCACTTATTTCTACTGTTACAGGAGTTGCTTTGTGAGATACAATTCAAAACATATGCTTACCAATGAGGTCTGTTGAGGTGTTAAAGGCACTTTATTAACGTCAATCCATATTTTAACATGATTTAATGATCACATGATATGACACACGCATGCACACACACAGACACACACCCAGACACACACACACACACACACACACACACACACACACACACACACACACACACACACACACACACACACACACACACACACACACACACACACACACACACACACACACACACACAGCTGTAAGGTCTGCCAATCTCCTCTTTTAGACAAGTGAGGCGGAAGCTGTCCTTCGAGATACGCCTAAACTCTTCACTGTGTGTATGTGCTTTCATATGTTTCTCTGGGAGAGAGGGCAAGAGAGAGAGCGAGAGAGGGCTAGAAATCGCATGGTAGATTGAGCATATGATGCAATTTATGTACATGTACTGTATGTGTGTCAACTGTTTGTCGTCACACACAGCAGAACTACTCCATGAAGCTCAAGAGTACAAACTCAATGAATCAGCCCTGCTTGTGTCTTCTACACACAGGAGGAGCCTGTTGTGCAGCCACCATTGCTCAGGAGTCTTGATCGACATCACTAGATGGCAGGCATTTTTTTTGACTCATCCAGCTAACTAAAGGAGGTTTGGGGCTACCCTCTCCTACAGCTTTAATATCGAAAGTCAAGTCTTAGAATCTTCCTTTTGCCACGCAGGTCGTGTTTCAGAGCTTGTCAAAAACAATCTAATAACCATCTGTGAATCAGAAGAAAGGCCACCTGTCCCAAAACACAGGGCTTTGATGCTAGTTAACTATCCTCACATGACCATGTAGCCATATAATCTACCTATGGCAGAAAAGGGGGACGACCAAGAATATCATTTCCTATTTCATCCCCTTGCATCGCTTGCAAAATATATTCAGTGAGATACACTTCAGATGACAGATGTATTTCTCTATAACGGATTATCATTATCATTGTTGTCAATGCTTAACCACTATTATATTATATTCTGTTATTCAGTTAGGTTAACGTTGAATATAACACTGTTTTACTGGCTGATCTTCTTGGGCTGTTGGCCCCTGCTGCTCCTCTCAAATGGTCCCTTTGCATTTGGTTTTGTGCTATCATAACTAGCTGGCGGGAGAATTGCAGTGGCAGAAAGTGACATACTGTTTGTGTGTTGATACTGGCAAACACTTCTGCTTGAGTGGAGAGAGAGAGAGAGAGAGAGAGAGAGAGAGAGAGAGAGAGAGAGAAGAGAGAGGAGGAGAGAGAGAGAGAGAGAGAGAGAGAGAGAGAGAGAGAGAGAGAGAGAGAGAGAGAGAGAGAGAGAGAGAGAGAGAGAGAGAGAGAGAGAGAGAGCGAGAGAGCGAGAGAGCAAGAGGAATATTTTCACCCTTTAAACACACACATACAAACACTCGTGTAGCTATATAAACTGAAATGAGACATGCATATGTATACAGTCATACTTATTAAAATAGAACATACACAGTAACCAATGCATATACAATAATACACTAAAAAGCACATGGATAAACCTTGTGTTCTGTTTCTTATGGTTGTTTTTGCTGTGCAGTGCATCCATAACAGATTAATCATTTCTGCTCACTTACAAGAGGCACCAGACTTTTCAGCAGTTCTTCCACCATTGGAAACTAACAGAACAGTGTGTGAGAGATGTGTCTGAGACGCCATCCCCCTGCTCTTCACCCCTGCTGTCAAATCACAGCACACTGAATGGTTGCACCAATGTTTGCATGGAAGCAACACCTTGACACTTCACTGATCTCTAAAAGGTCAGGAAGGTGTGCAGGAGATGAATTCTGAAAAAGAAAACTCAAGTGTAGCTCTTCAGAGAAGGGTGCCCTTTATTCTGTGTCCTGCTGCTTTTTGACGCAACCTTCTGCTCAGCTGTAATCATTTTCAACAGGTTGTGTTTGGAACAGTTCTCATCTCCAGCTTCCTCTCCAAATGATCTCTGATCCCTGCGTATTCCTGCATGGTATTAATCAACGTCCCATTCTGCTCTGTTCTGGAATGGCAGTACAGTTTAGAGGTTTGGTCCATGCCTACTGTCCTAACCTAGAGAGCAGAACCTAGCCAGCCATGAACCACAATGTTCTTCATCTCTTTACGCCCCTCAAGAGACGAGGGGACATGATGGTGCAGTGGTT
Source organism: Melanogrammus aeglefinus (assembly GCA_900291075.1). Classification (NCBI taxonomy): domain Eukaryota; kingdom Metazoa; phylum Chordata; class Actinopteri; order Gadiformes; family Gadidae; genus Melanogrammus; species Melanogrammus aeglefinus. The sequence goes on from OLKM01000055.1 coordinate 471,450, forward strand.
AGTGTGCTCGACTCCCGGCCAAAAAAACCCAAATCCCCCCACTTCCCTTTTGCCCTTCCACCACCATGGCCACAAACACCACTTAACCCGAGACGGAAATCAAAGGGGAAAAAGGCAGCTGCTGCAAGGTGGAGGTGGGGGGGGGGGGAGGGTAGCAAGAGAGAAGGAGAGATAGAGAAAGAGATAGTGAGTGAGAGAGAGGGCATAGGACGGAAAATGTAGAGAATGTTTATGTGTGTGTTTGTGGTTCTCTGTGGGTGCGATATTGTGTTTTTTATTTGTCTGTCATTGTGTATTCATTGGTATATGAATATATTTGTGTCTGCATTTTCCCTACAAAAAGAAACACACCAGTGTCACAGGGACTGCCATGAGAAAAAGACACCGATTGCCATCACCATGATGATGTAACTTCAGCATCATTCATCATGATGGCTTTGATGAGGGCTACCCCACGCTATCCACACCTGTCTGGTCCACTGTGACCTAGATTACCCCAACCAAGTCAGAGTACGGGTACTGAGCATGGCTTGATGCCATACTCTCTGTCTAGTAGTGACGGCTCTCTGGAGCATGCATGTGAGCATGCCTTCTGAATTCTGAATCATTTGTTGGGAAACTCTCCCTAGTAGTACCTCAATATGATGTGTGCGTTTGTGTGTGCGAGAGAGAGAGAAAAAGAAGAGAGAGAGAGCCTGTCTGTGTGTGGTTTTACACAGCACCCTGTCGTGGCTATCCTAATTCTTGTGACGGGCTACGACAAACAATATGTTGCAGCAGTGGTGATATTTTGTTTGGACTTGAGATACATTACTTTGACTGTGATCACTGTGACAGTTCTGTTGGTGGCCAAAGCAGAGTGGCTGAAGAAAGCCAGGCATTCCCTATTTTAATGCCTATTGGATTAATATTGGTGTTATGTAAATATTTTGAATATACAGTTCAATATCTTCAATAAAAGGTTTACTTTACAGTCCTAAAACAGTTCTGTGTTTGCGATTTCTGCATTTTATTGAATTTATGAGTGAGCGTATGGTGTACTATGCGTGATAGAACTTGCTATAGTTGCTTTTATCCACTAGGTGGCATACAAAACCTGAACATGTGTTTTACCTAGTATTGTTTTAGGGCTTAGCAGGTTCCTAAGCATAACCAAAGCATAGTCCCCCGAATAATAACCCTTTGCTTACTTTTTGTATTTATTAGTGAGACTATTGACAATACTTAATATCAACACACAGACATAAAACTGTACCATATGGATTCATTGTATGCACACCTTGGGCATCTGTTCCACTTCCTTTCTCAGTCACATCTTGGTGTGTGTGGTGTGAGGCGGACTGATGGCAGATAATGATGGATAACTACAGTGAATTAGGCTCATAGTGGCCTGGAGGACCACTTAAAGCACAGCCGCGTACTCTCCTTCTGTTAGCCAATCACATACTCCGCTGCTTGGAATACAGAGAGTGGGAGGTGTTTTTTTTCTAAGCAGAGGTCAGTTGTGGTTAGGGTGACGATGGGGTACCTTTTTTGGTTACCTCTGGAGGGTGAGGCGGCTTTATATGGTAATATTAAGCTTGAAGAGAGTAGACGAGGATAGTGTGACGTGTATGTGAACGTGTCTCTGTACAAATTGCTTTCGCCTCAGATTTCCTTCACAGACCTGAATGCCCTAATAAATGCCCCCATTTCTGCCATGCCATAGTCCCAGCCGACCCTGGGTCTGTAATGATATTGGGTCTGAGAGCAGCTGCTCTTGGCGTTGATGAAGGCCGGCCAAAAAGTGAGCTCATTTCTTTTAGCTAATACATGACAAAAGTTTTGCAAACTTGACCAAGGATGTTACAAGAAAATTACATTTTGGGGGTGTTATTTCAGCCCTGGTCCCATTGTCATACAGCACTTTCAAACGGTGTGTGGTATTGTTTATTATGAAAAAGCTCCTATCGCTTTATCGCTCATGTCTAATGGAAAGTGAATGGGCAGTTAGCCTTACAAACTAGTGTATAACCATACATTTCTAGTTTCTGGTTTTCTGAGTCACTAGAATAATTAGATAATATTAAACATTACATTTCAGATCGAGTGACATTTCAGTTATTCCATTCAATATTTCCTCTGGTTTAATAGTGAATGACATATTGATAAGAAGCCAACACATTTAGGTTAAAAATGCTTTCTCTCTAGTTGTCATCCTAATGTCAATTGAGACTTTTATGTGCACCACAAAGATACTGATCGCAATTCAAATTGTGGGTATTTGAGTATGCCTCCTACTTTCTCAAATCTCCATGGCTATTTCTCTAGCTCACCCCCTGTGTAACTGTTTCTCCAAATCAATCTCTATGCGTCTCTCTGCTGTTCTACCCATTTCATGCAGACTAAGGTGAACATTTGGGAAAAGAGGGCTGGACAGAACTAGCAACGCCCTGACAGACATACGGACACACAAGCAAAACACGCGCACCCACTTACACACACACACCTCATGGTTCTCCTTGGTCAGTCCCCTTTAGATTCTAGGAGCGCAGTGTGGGAATGGGAGTTAAGGTTTCTGGCAGAACCTGATGCATAGAGGCCAGATCGGATATTATTTTCTTCAATGTGTATGGTTATATTTGCACCGGTAAGTTCCCCGATTGCTGAAGTTTATATACAAATACTATGTGAAGAGATGACAGTTTAGGGTCGTGTTATCAAGTTACAGAATTTGGATTTTAGTATTGTCACAATACTAAAAATAATTTAGCATTTTAAAACTACTTAAAACAATAATAATATTGTTTTAAAACAATTATCCCATTATGTTTCTATAATGTGTTACTTTATCCAAATCTTCCCTTCATAAAGCATAATCAGTATTTATTTAATTGTACGGTTTATTGCAGATTACAGTTTTATTATTTATTGTGAAAGTAGAATTCCAAAGACTGAATAAATATTTGGTCAAATGGATCCTGTGTTTATTGAATGCTGGAAAACTTACATCTAGCTGAATAATGGTATGTAACACAGCTCAGCTACCTAGACAAGGCGATAGCTCTGCCCTGATATAATATGATGAAACCATATTGATACCATGCATTACATGTTGTTTTAGGACCTCACCACTAATATGATTCTTCTAAGCGGTTTGAGCACACAGGATCAATGAGGAGATTTTTGTGAATGTGGTGGAGAAGTCAGAATCAACTACTGGCAAAAGGATGGTTCTCATGAATGTTTGTGGTTTGGCTAATAACACCATTTCAGACCATGACTCTGTCATTGTTCCATTGTGAAGACAGGACTCGTGGTCAGAATGATGTCAACGGTTATGTATTGGGAAACACAGCTGAAACCTCATTAATTTGGTTAGTTAGAATGAGAGACCATTTGTCCAAGTGTTTTGGTATCCTGGGCAATGGCCATCCCAAAAAAACAACATGAACTTGGTGTGAAGAAAAATAATGACTAACCTATAACTATTTTTAACTAACCTGCCAATCAAAGAGCTACCAAACACAATGCAGTCAGTTGCATTGGAGCTTGACCTGTCATCAAATATGTTATCATTGTTGTACTATTGCATACAATGTCCCTTTAACCTATCCCAAAGTTAACTTATAGTGACTCTCGGATTCCTGTGAATTACAGAGGAATTTGTTGAATTTGTTCTCAATGCAAGACTAATTTATATTCCATCGATACCTTTATACATAACTCAACTGGACAGACCAGGTTTACTGAGCTTGATGAGCAGGTGGGCTCAGAGCTGATGTGGTGATCCTATCTTAACACACACAGATCTGTGATTGGAGCAATAATCCTGGAGGGGGGGGAATGTGTTTACATGTAGGTGCATTGTAGACATTCAGAAACTATTTGGTTGGCTTAATGGCTCTCTAATCTTATTGATGCTTGGACTAATGGACTATTTTATTAAGCCATCAAAGTCCTCAGATATAATTATTGCGTTATTTTGGAATCATCAAAAACAACAGAACCAAAACAATGTGGACTAAAACAATGCTACAGGTATGCTGCCATGTTTTGTGTTTATCATTGCCTATTACTCTGTATGGAATGGTCCTGATGCTGCAGATTATGGCTTGATAATGGAGCATTGAGTCAGACTCATGATGCGGATGGTAATCAGATTGAGGGGGAGAAATAGAGAGAGACTCAATATGCTTACTTCACCTCCGTGCAACCATCAGTTCTGCTCTGAAGGCTACACTAATGCAATTCATTAAAGTGGATGCTCTCACATGAGGCCCCTGTCAACAATATCTGTAGCTTTTCACAGGCAGAGAGAATGGTAGAGGGCGTTCTTATAGAAACTATCACCTTAAAAGTATCTTGTCATTGGCGCTTTGAGAAAAAGAGAGTGAATTGCTTGACTGTGTTTCGACAGTAACCAAAGTAATGCTTGCTTCTATGTCCATACAGCTCTTTGCCATTTTTGCATTTGCCACATGCGGTGGCTACACCGGGCAGCTGAGGGTTAGTGTTGACTGCATGGAGAAGGCCAGCAGCAACCTCAGCATCGCCATAGACATCTCCTATCCTTTCAGGTAAGCATTTGTGTTGAACTTTAGACAAGTTTTAACGATGATACCTTACTTGAAAAAAGCACAACATGAATTGGACACTTAACAGTGCCTTTCGCCATTCAAAACACCACCAATGTTAATAAGTGTTACTCCTTTTAAAGCCAATCCAATCTTCTTTCTTTACCATTCCATATTCCATATGGATTTTGAGCCTTGATATTTTTAAAATAGACAATATGCATGGTCTTTATTGTAACTTCAACCGATACAAATAGTCCATATCGAGATATCCGGATAGCGTTTGAATTCCGATGACATCCGATGACATGGTGGCGTGGAAACTGCTTGACCACGACCCCCTGGACCTCATCTGTGTGTGTCAGGCTGCACCAGGTGTCCTTTGAAGCCCCGCTGTGCGAAGAAATGAGGAGCGAGCGCCTTTTCCTGTCTGGGGACTACTCCTCCTCTGCCGAGTTCTTCGTCACCATATCGGTCTTCGCCTTCCTCTACTCCCTCATGGCCACCGTCGTGTACATCTTCTACCACAACAAGTACTGCGAGAACAACCGAGGACCCCTTATCGTGAGTCCGCCAGAGTCCTCTGTGACCTATGACCTGTTGAGAGCATTCCATTCAGATTCAGGGTACTTTAATCCCCCAAAGGGAATCATTATTTCTTCTCAAAATAATAAAAATTGAAGTAAAAGATATAATCAGAGAAATACTATAAATCGAAAATAGGAAAATAATGCATATCTATAAAGGGAAAGTCTATCCAAATATATATCATATTTGTTTGGTCCTGTCTGACTCCACCGGTAGGGGATAGCGTCAGGGTTAGGGGTTTGATTCCCAGTGGGGCATTAGAGTGTATGGATGTAAGAATGTATATTGGTATGGTTGACACTTTGGATCCACCACATGGCATGTATTATATGTGTGTTGGATTGTTTTAAAATGATCCCTTCTGCTTTACCGCTAGGACTTCATTGTGACGGTAGTGTTCTCCTTCCTGTGGTTGGTGAGTTCGTCCGCCTGGGCCAAGGCTCTGTCTGACGTCAAGATGGCCACAGACCCGGACGAGGTGCAGCTACTCGTCTCCGCCTGTAAAGATCAAAGAAACAAGTGTGGCTCTGTGCAAGGCCCGCGTTGGTCTGGCCTCAACACCTCTGTGGTAGGTTGCTGTGCTGTTTTAGTTGTTTATTTCTCGTCAGGTGTGGTGCAATGCTGAGATCGCGTGGACGTCCCGCCGGAAGGTACTGGGTTCAATACCCAATGCTTGTACATGTAAACTGTAGCAAGATGCCTTTATTCTCCTTGATTAATGTATCTGAATTTACTGTAAGTTACTTTGCATGAAAGCCACTAAATAGTACACCTTTTTTTGTTTCATTTTCCATTTCCATGTACCATTCTGGTTCTGTCTCTCTTTGACGTTATAGGTGTTTGGATTCCTCAACTTTGTGCTATGGGCTGGCAACATCTGGTTTGTGTTCAAGGAGACAGGGTGGCACAAAGGAGCTGTGAAGCAGCAAGGAGGCCCACCAGAGAAACAGTCCTGCTCTTTCGGTCAGCAGGCCTACAACCCGAGCAGCTTTGACCAATCAGGGGGCTATGGTGCCCAGGGAGACCAATCCCCACCCTCTGAATATAGCCTGGTTGGGGGCTCCACCTTATACCCCAATCCAATGTAGGTGCATCTCTATACTTCAGCTAACAGAAGCGCTGTACTATAATCTAAAGGTTATTCAGGATAAGAGTTAAAAAATAAATAAAAAGGAAGAGTACTAATCCAAATAATGCAGACCCCTCAATTTGGTTCATCCTTTTCTGATGGGACTGTGTTGAATAAGAGAAAAGCTATATGCAGAATACTAACGTGAAGTTATAGGTGTATCTATTGTGACAGTAAAGGTATTGATATATTGAACCAAACATGGTCACAAACAGTATTTTGGTTTTGAGTTGTTAATTGTTGTAGTGTTTGTATTCTGTAAAAATGTGTTTTTATCTATTTTTCAGTGCTTGGTGCGTTTCCCCTTCATTTTTAGATAATATTTAATAGGATGTGTTGACCACATGCATGACTTGTTGGCGATAGTGTGCTCTCTAATTGCACGTTTAAAAAAAGATGTATCACTGAACTCAAGTCTTTTTCAAACAGACATTCAGTGGATATTATGTCATATTTTGTCTGTTATTTTTTTAATGTTAATATTAGTTTATTTCCTATTCATACATAACACAAACTTTATAATGAAATGCTACCACATGTCCACAGGGCAAACTTAAAACCTTAAGTGTAGCCAATAAGACATTTACATTTTAATATAATAAAGGCCAAATGTACGTATCATAATACGATCTTCATGCATAACAATTACGTGTATATATTGTGGCTTTGGGTACTTACCTTGTAACCTTGTTTTTTGACTTCCTTTAACTTTATGATTTAAAAGGATTTCATGGATTTATATTTACGCCTTTCCTAAGCGTATAACAGGAATATGTGGACATGTCGATTAAATGGCACTTCTAACAACTAGCCTACTGTGTCAATAATATTGTGCAGTGTTTTGACTCATGCATTTAAAGAAAACAAACCCTTTTTCTTCGGTCTTCAACAGACGAGCTTACTACATATTTTCACAAAAAGTGAACTCCATATTACTCAAATTAATTTAATAATCCATTATATACAAAATAGTTGCTAACTTCCTTGGTTCCCTTAATGTTATTCATCATTATCGTAGTCTTATTTAGGACGTAGACGTCGCATATAATAGAAATTGCCTATAATCTGTATTTTCAATTAGTATTGACATTACTTTCATAACTGGTGTGATGAGGCCCTCTTGTGGATAAAATGTAGGACTACTGTTTGAACCACAAATGCAATGGGATTTGAACCCTAAAGACCTTTGGTATATTCGCTACATTCCAAGTTACTTTTCACATAAAGGTTGACGAGGTCATGCCGAATCAAATAGCCTGAAGATATGTAAAGTATAATTTCTGGACGTAGACATCAACGGTAATAACTTTAAAAAGTGTCTGATCACGTTCAAACACTTCATTTGATGTGTAATTATGATCCATAAATTATATTCAACTTTCAGATTACATCTTGTACCTCCAGTGTACCTGCTTTGCAAAGATATCAGTCATGACATCTTGTTGAACTTTTATTATCCAGGTCTCCAGCAAATTTTACTTGTAATTTATTCTTTGTTTGGCACTTCTCTTGGACACATTTTTTGTACTATTCGTAGGTAAAACAATTATAAAAATGTATGCTGTAGATGAGGTTACAAAAATATGAATGACTTTAACCTCGTCAATTGGTAGCTTTAATCAAATATACAAAAAGAATCACGTAATAACAAAACAAGTTATACAAATTCAGAAAAACTAAAATCACTCTCCGTTCTCCATGGGGCTCTCCTGGCTGTTTCCATCAGTCTCCAATTTATCGTCATCTAAGGGAAAATGACAGGGCAATTCCTTACTTTAATCAATTTAATAATCCATTATATACAAAATAGTTGCAATGATAACAATGATTCTGTTGGGTAGCCCGTATAGTAACCTCTGTGTTGTTCCACTTACTATCAAGTGTCTGCTGTAGTTCCTGGATGGTGCTGAGAAGAACATGAAACTGCTTCTTCCTCAGTTCGAGCTAATTGGGGATACATCACACCTCAATATATGTACAATTAGAATTCTGTTCATAAATGAAAAATATGAAATTGATTCCACACTTTACCTTTGCATCCACATTTTCCTTTATGTCAGACAGCTGTTGAAGTTCTTTGTCGAGCGCCTCCAACTGCCTGAAGAGCAGAAAGATATGTAGTGACACTTTCTCATTGCACACGCGCACACACACACACACACACACACACACACACACACACACACACACACACACACACACACACACACACACACACACACACACACACACACACACACACACACACACACACACACACACACACACACACACACGGTCAACTCACTTCAGTGTCTCATGTCGATCTGGGTGTTGCTGGATAACTTTGGCCAGAGCATCATACTCTGCAAAAAAATAAATATAGAATGAGTTCGACAGCAACCAATGCAGTATTGATGTAACAACGGCTCAGTAATTAACTAAGTATTTACTCAAGCAGCGCAGAATCCACATTGTGCACTCATATTGTACATAATGTCCACCCCTGCTGTGGAGCTGCTGTCCAGCATAGCATTGTTAGGAAACATACTTGCTTGAACTAATGTCTGTTTATGATAGACAAGAATTATTTCAATCAAGGCACACTATTTAAGGAACAAAGATAATAATGTAATAATAACCATTTACTATTCCATGGATGCATAGGCGTCAATTCCGCTGGGGACGCGTCCCCGCCAGTTTCTCAAGATTCATATTGTACCCAAAAAAGAACTTTGAGTTGAATTATTATGGATTAGTACACAGCTCTTCTCAATGCTGTAGATTGATCCATTTACTTGCATGGGCCTTCTCAACGTTCAGCTGTCAATTATTTTTGTTTATTACACGGCTCTTCTAAATGCCGTAGAATGCTCACATCCAGCATATTTGACCGCTGTCAAGGAAAGTTTTTTGCCTCTGATTCACGTCATCTGTAGCACTCCGTAAGAGGTCTGGTAACTTATCAACCCCAGCGTATTCGGTTGCTCAGCGACATCAACGACTTTGGCGAACTATTTCTCTGCTGACGATGCTCAACGCTACGAATGATAACAAATACATTGTAAAAAGACAAATTGTGATTGTCATTTTAGCCTGAATACACAAGTAAAAAACACCGGAGCAGGTTGCTAGTACCATGGACAGTATCAGAACGATAACCTGTTGAATTAAATGGATGTGGTAGGCTACACCACGGGATGCATCTGCAGACCACCGCCACATAAATAAAAGGTAAGACGCGATATTTATTGCTCAAGATTTACTGGTGATGTGACAAGGTCTTTTGTGTTTTTGGCACTCAAGTCAGCTGTTTTAACTTGCAATTGACAGTCGTGCAATCAGTCTCTTGCTGACACAAGGTGACTTTTGGTCATTCTTGCTTTGCTTGAATTCTGGAACTATTGTGTTGGGGAGTGCATGAGTTTGTCAGAATGCCTGCTGTAGGCTAGATTGGATAGGACAGCCAGCTCATGATGTGATACAGCGTTCAGCTGTGCAACAGACATTTTTTGTTTGCCCCTTCTGAACTTAAACACGCAGATAATTTCCTTTCCTAGCTCCTCTTTTTTATGTTGGTAGCTTAGCCATGTCATGTCATGTTGTCAACATTGGATACATGGAGCAGAACATAGTGGGTCATATGTCCGATGCTTTTTTGGAAACGTTTTCTTCATTAAACATGCCAGACAGATTGTGTTTACATTTTATACCTCAGTAATTAGCTACATGGGTATGCCGTCTTTCAGAACCTTTCATCACCTGCACTAAAGAGAGAAAAAAGTGCATCCTCATTGTACCCAGCACTTCTGAAAATGCACTACCGAATGCGTCTCTGTCCCCAGCATATTTCAAACCAAACTGACGCCCATGCTTGAATGGATACTGAAGTGGAAAAGGGGCCGAATATAACATACCTTGTCGATTTTTACGAATTCTCTTTGCCCGCTGAATCTCCTTTTTGCATTCGGATATCTTCTCGTGGGCAGATGTTATGTTTTCTTCTACATTGTGAAAGTGAAGATGGGCAGAAACATTTATTTTCGAAAACAATAAATGTTGTCACAATTTTCAAGTAAAAAGGGGGTTGGTTAATCTGCATACCTATGTTGGAGTATATCTTCTCATAATTCTCCATCTCCCGAATGTTCATGTCATAAACCATCAATGTTTTTAGCATTGAGAATTCACACTGTGCCAATGTTCCATGCATCCTCTGGTGCTGTGTAAACCTGCAAGACAACGGTTCGTAAGTCCGGGTAAATCTTAGGTTCATGATCACAACGTGTATCATTGTTGTGAACAACTCCATTGTAAACATCCAATCACTTGCTTACCCCTCCTCCGGTGTAGCAGGGGAGTTGCACCATTTAGTAAAACTCTTCAGGAGTACATTGATACGCCGATCATCCCCGGCTCCGTCCCCATCAATAAGTAGACGTTTCCGAATCACTTCATCTAAGGTTAAGGGTGAAAAAATAAGGGTTCAGCACGATGCAAAGTCCTTGTGATGTTGCAAGCTAGCCTTTTAGCCCCCCGACCAACGCTTATTTATGAATGGTATATCTATATGCTTTTGCAGTATCGTTACTACCCTGTACTATAACTTAATTTGCGAAGAACATACTGTCGGGTGAGCAAAACATTTATTTGGAATGTGTGGTTAGAAAATAAATAAGTAAAAAATAACGGAGGCTTACCGTCTGTTACAGCACCCATGTCTACTCGCATCAAATCAAACTTTATTAAACCGGAAACGAACAATGCGCTCCACCTCTAAAAGGAACAGCAGCGATTGGCTGGTGGGAAACGTGTTTCTTTTTAACCTGACAGCATAGAGGGTGCTTCTGATTATCTATTTGTCGGATATTAATGTACAGTTATTGGGATTAATGAAATTATTTTACTTTTACTTTTATAATTAGAGGTCAGGTTGTGTATGTGTCAGCAATTATTGATAACATGCGTTGTAGTCGAACGGTGACGTTCGTCCCCCAGAATGCAGTCTGGTAAACAGACATGGAAGCACCTGGTGAAGACCTCCACAGCCAGCAGTGAACGCTGCATTCGCTCTTTTTCACGATCTTCCTTCTTCTTTACTTCATACATCCAGCTGATTTGCGTCAGTCCGAAGTAACGCTTGCATATACAGCGTGTATAGCCTCGGTAAGACTAAAGTGGTTGTTAGTCGAAGACGGTTAGCAATGACTTCTGCTGTGTTGCCAAGCTTTTGCCAGCTTTATTGCTAAGGCTAGTCATGGCTGGCCACAAGCTTGAGCTAGCGAGCTAATTTAGCCACTCCTCTCAAGGAGTACTTGTAGGAGACCTGATAATGTTTTGGCCAGACTAGAAGGAGCCTTGATTCATGTCACTGTGTTTATGTAAATGTGGGCTATCAGTGATTTCTAATTGCATCAATCGATCTACATTTCGACACGGTGTACTGTTTTCCTCACAACGTCGTGGTGTATGGTTGGCGACAGTTATGGCAATGAAACTTTTACTGTGGATGGTAGGTTAACAACTGCTGAATAGTTCATGTTTGTTGTTTCTGTCAAGCTGTGTATATGGTTTGAAAGTGCTTGTGGTGAAGTTGACTTACTCTTCATTAGTGGTAGTTGGCTTACTAACAGATGTCGATATTGTAAATTAGAACAATGTATGACAGCAACATTGACTAGCGAAATTGGATGATTATGATACATGTATTGGTGACACAAAAATATATTTTGTAGCGATTGTTTACTCAGAGTTTGAAGTGAACTTTAAACTCTATGCACTAGTCTTAATTAATAGAACATGCGTTTGAGTATGCTTATTCCTGTGTCTAATAGATGGAATCGCTTGAATTACATTTATTTGTGTCTAACAGCTGTGAGACAAGTGTGTGTGTGTGTGTGTGTGTGTGTGTGTGTGTGTGTGTGTGTGTGTGTGTGTGTGTGTGTGTGTGTAGTTTTAATCAAGTTTCAATCTACTTCATATTAACATGTATGCATTTCTTTTTTATGGGTATTCTCGCCCTATCTGGCAAAGGCATTGACTCAGGACTAAGCCCAGAGTTTTGTAAGTATTCTGTTTGTTGTTATTGTTTGTTGAAAATATTTGAAAGCTGTGATTGAGAAAGATTTTCACATAAATGTTAAATCGAGATTTGCAAGTGAGCTTGGGTATCTAAATGAACATTGATTTGGTCAATTACATTCATAGTGGACATTCCTGTGTTTTCCATTTGCTGTGAAGAAATTATGTCTATACCAGGCATATAAAAGTAGTATTACAGAAAATATGAATCATTGGGAACCTTTACTCACTGGGAACCTGTACCCTAAAAACCAAACGAGAACTTGTGTATTGAATAACACATAGGCCTACATGTAATGCTGGTTCAATTTCTAATCTCATCAACTGATTAGTTTGAGGCAAAGAAATGGTCAAATCAAGGGAAAAAATGTATTGCATTACTTTGCAGTGGCAAGTAACTTCCTAAGTAGTGAGCAGAGAAGCAGCTCATCAAGATACAGAAGTTATACATTATCTTCCTGCCAGACACTTTTTTTAATTCCCTAACCAATAATTCAAATATTCACTATTTCCTTTTCAGTCCTTGTGGAAGGCAACAATCACCAAAACTGATGACGATCCACTAGTTCAATTAAGACAGAGAAACTTTTTCACGTTTGACACGGTAAGCATTTATTTTCAACCAAAGCCATCTATATGAAACTGTGAACCTTATATGAAATGTTGTAATCCTACAATTAGCTAAATATATTGGTAAATTAAGTAATATTGTAATATATTATACTTTTGTTACTATATAATATTTCTTTCTATGTTTTGACCTCAGTGGATAGTGTCAGCTTAATGGAAAAATAGATTGAGTCTAAAGGATATTGATGCTATGAAAAACACAATGTTGAAAAAAAGATTTTAGAAGTCTTATCATGAAGATAATTGAAAATCAAGCTAAAGTCCTAAAGAGTCAGTGGAGCTGGCAGTCTACTTCTCTAATTGTATCTATTTATACTGATATTGGCTCATATTAGCAAGCAATGTATAATGTGTAGCATACCCTTGAGCTTTTTCTCAAATATGCAATTAATTGTTCCCCACTTTTGACACAACCAGACACATGGATGTTTTAACATTGTGGCCTGAAGACGCACAGATTTTAAATCAATGATGGAATCTTATCAACACATGCTCTGAATTATTCATGCCATCAACTATAATATAGTGCAGTTGCATCCGTTACAGAAGCTACAATATTCCCTTTACATGTCTTGAATATGCTTACTGGTGTTTATGTGGTGATAGGGGGGAAGTGAGTAAAAGTGTTCATACTTTTGCTTTCTCTCAAAATTCCTGTTGAATTGATCAGAGCATTGTTTTCATGTTGTGGAGCGCGTGCATGTGTTAACCTCTGGCATGCTATAATCCCAGTGTAGTGAAATGTGATGGATGACGAATGATGTTGTATTTTTTTTTGCCCTTTTCTCGAGGGGGCTCTGTACCCTAGTGCTGTGTCTTTGCTCTCCATATGAGTCTTTTCAATGTTCTTAGGCTACAGTCAAGGACAATAGGTGTCAGCCTGAGACGGCAAGGAAGGTCAACTCATGCACACGACACAGCCCAAAAGTGACAGGCAGAGGTGATGCATGGTGAGGTACAACAAGGTGTACCATAGTGGGGGCAGTCTGGCCATTTATCAGTTAGCTGCAGTAAACAAGCTACCACTAGGTTGACTGTTCAACTGAACGGAGACAATTAGCATCACTCCCAAACAATGAAGAGCTGAAAAGCAATGCTGTGGTTTTAAGTATAGTTTTGATGCTATTGCAAGCTTAAAGAAATGAGAGGCCTTCTCTGGAAGCACAGTGCGGCCACTAAGTGATGGTTAGGTAACACAAGGTCTTCTAGGTACAATGTCTCACCTCTCAGAGGTTATCACATTAAGCCACAGAGGGATTGAGGGAGGCTAAACAATGTGAGAGTCTGCATCTGACATGTATGAAGACCTTTGAAATCATAAATATTCATTAAAAAAATAATTGAGTTTATTACAGGGCATAGCAAATTATAGAAGAGAAGACCGAGCCAACTTTTCCAGGTCACACAGAATAACTATTTAATCCTACATGGTGATATAACTGATTATTTAATAATTTACAGTGAATTTATATGACGATATTGCGTTTGGGCTGTGGGTCCAGCACTATAATCAATATTGTGATTGTAGCGCCGTTTGTTAAATGGTTCAGACGGAGCGCAGTGGGCACATATGAGGCTAGTCCTGCCCATATGGAGAACTACCTGTCAACACAGAAAAATAATTAATAATTGACCACTTTTATCATTGAAGATTTAGAACCAACACAAGGGTGCTGATTAATTTTCTTGTCCATAGAGAATTGGCCCGTTCCCTAGCCGATCCAAGATGCAATGTGTGTGTTCCCATGACGACAGTCCCCGATGCTACAACAGGACAATTATAAATATACTGGTGATAATATAAAATTACATCTAATGTTTGTATCCACAATTAATGATTTAAGGGTAATTTCTGTGTAGTGTCAGCATGAAGCCTGATCGTCGTTAGTTTTGCCTAATTCTGACAATATCTCCCACATTACTACTCTACAGTGCTTTGGCAAAGTACTAGAGGGCACTGTCTCTTTAATTGTTTTAATTTATGTATTTATTTCCTGGAAGAGAAACCTTACACAGAATTCCGCTCATCTAGAAACTGAAAGTGGTGCCTAGTCTAGTAATCGGAGGAGATCCCACGACTGAACACAGCTACTCATAGCTATCTTTCTTGTTTGAATGATGCAGGACCAGTCGTCGATATTGGATCTTCAACGTCACATTTTCACTTGCAATGTGATGAGTGATCATTTCTTCAAATACCATTTTGAGGGGCATACAAGTCTCAAACTACTATATGAAGACGCTTTAAACATGATTCTCTATTATATCAGAGTATGGCCATAGGTATGTTTGGCCCTAGGTGATATCTTGTTGCCCCCCCCCGCTCCTCCTCTTACTGAAACTAATTGTACTTCATCACTACCCAGCTAAATCACCAAACAAAAGCACCACTCCCTCTAGTGGTGGAAATTGGGACTACAGAAGGCCTATTATTACTTTACATACTATACCATTGGAGCTGGGACAACAAGGATTTAACTGATGTTACAAAAGCTGTATTAATATTCTCAAATTAATCAAAATGTAATTCAAAAACAGTATGTAACTGGTAAGGTCAAGGCAATACAGAGAACTATCGTATTGCTAATTATTTGATATATATAATGCAAACATTATCAATGCATGCAACAAAAGAAAATGGCAGTACTGTGTCTGTAAAAGTGCATTGTGTTGGATTTAGTGCTGAGATTGCATCGTGGCATTGTAAGAGAAGACGTTAATATGTAAAGGGCCCTTTCCAGGATAACGATTCTTATTTTCATGGGATTATACACTTATTGAAAAATGCGGGATTAATATTATGATACCATTCTGCTAAACCTGTTCTGAAAGATTTCACTTAATTCTACACACTTCACCTTTTAAGCAAGAATACAATTAAATTAGATAATATATAATTGCATAATATTTTGGAATTATTAGCAGTAAATTTAATTCATCCATTTCATGCAGTCTCTAATGCAGGTATTCAGGTATTAAATAATTTAAAGGGCTTAAAGGTGAATATATGCCCCCGTTCGTACCTCTCCTGTTCTACTGACCCAGCACCATCATGTTGAACAGTAAATTCATGTCCATGTCACATTGCAAAAAATGGGAGGCTAAAGAGAAATGCTGATAAAAGAGAAACGTATATAGATACTTTTGTATTTCTGAGCGAGGTTGGAATTTTAACGTTATTATAATTACTTTTATTTCGTGTATTTTCTGTGCATGTTGGTTGAGGGCCCCCATAATCAGGCTGTCCCCTTGGCGTCCTGCCATAATAGACGGGCTATACCGAGTAACGACTAATATCTCGGCCAATGTGCTGTTCATTGGTAGACCATAGAAGCCTATTCATTTGAACATGTTTTTCCAGAGCTTTCCTAATCTAAACTTAGAGAAGTGATAACTTGAATTGCTCGCCGGCCAACTTTTACGTAAATACATGTCTGCCTTAAGATGTATAGATGTACACGGAAACAACCGAGTTCGAACCACAGGGGCTCAGCGAGCATAAGTACTACGCGAAAGGGACCAAAACGACACGCTGCCTAACCGGGAATAGAAGATGTATGCACAAAGCCACGCTCGCTGGTGTCCATCAGCGGGCTATAGGAATTCTCTCACGAGCGACCATGTACGTTGAGATGACTCCTGTTTTGTTACATTGTAGCGGAAAGAATGTCGGAAAGGGCCGATGATGACGTCAGGGGCGAACAGCGCAGAGTGGCCAGGCAGCTGAAGCAGCAACAGCAGCAGCATATCCAGCGGGGAGAAAGCTCCACAGCAATGGCGACTGTTGCGGAGCGGAGATCCCTGCCTAGTCCAGAAATAATGTTCGGACAGCCTTGGAGCAACTGGGTCGATGCTTCCAAACTTCACGGCAACGACGGTAAGTCGCGGGCCGTCCAGAATGGGCGTATCGGCGAAATATTAACATGACGGCTGCCAGTGTTTTTGGCCGATTGCATGCAGTTTGGGGAATATGAAGAAACGCTACTGGTAGCAACAGCATGAGCAAGCAAGCAAGTGCAACTATTTATTTGTGTGCATCGGATTGACTTGATTCAGGTGCAGATTCGGAGGAAAGTTTAAAAGACTTCGGGAGGAACCGAGAAGCCATGCGCTTGTGCAGAGAAGGTAAGCGTTTGTTTTTGGCCATAGGTGTGTTTTGATTCTGAGGCTTTGCACATCACTAAAAAGATTGTTACATTTCACATGCGCGTATATCGTTTAAGATCCGCTTACATCGACCGTACCACAGAACAAAAAGTAACGAATGGGACTATTGCAAGCCTGTCTTTTGTAGACGTTAAGATGTATAGGTTCAAATAACTTCATATGTGGGTCATCCACAACTTGATCCATCTAAGTGTTGGTCATATAGTAGTATCGCCCAGGTGTACTTAAGACTGACATACTGTCAGATTACTATTTCATTGTTTAGTATTTAGAAACCTTGTGATTAATAGGCCAATTTGGATTCTTGGAGTTCTGCTGTGTTGTAGAACTCTAAAAAAAAACAATTATGCGGTGCAGAAATGCACGTTATTAGCATTAGCCAAGTTTGACCGAAAAAGCCTTAAATGCTTTTGGTGATAAAGGAAACTGCACAAGGGTACACTTTATTTTAATCAATGACGCAATAATATTATCTTATACAATGGCAAAATTTAAGCAATTTTCTCATGTCTCAAGCTACAATATTTGACTTTTATAGTATGAAATGGTTAAGCACACTGCTAGGCTACTTACAAATAGGTTGTCTATTCTTGTCCTCTTATGCTTTCTACACATATATTTAGTAACGTGTATCTTAAAAATAGAGTTCCATTAAACTGTTGGTGTGGCAGGGCCCCCTTCTAGCATGAAGACAAATCGCTGGCAAACTTAAACAAATACCTCTCAACTGCAAAGCACATGCGCCAACAGGTCATATACTATTTCTACAAGAAATGAAAGTGTCTGAATATTGATACTTCAGGTCCATGCGTATGAATAGACACTGTTTCACACTGTATAAGAGCTTCATTTTTATTTTATATGTTCTAACAAAGGCAGTGTTAAAACCCTACCCAATAATGTGTCAAACATTGATCCATCAAATTCTGTTCTGCGGTATCACTACACTGGCTACCCCCAGCCCGTTTTGCCAGCGATTTGAATTCTCCCAGCAGCAGGGTCTGGGGAGGAGAACTACATTTCTTTCTGCTTCCGATATGCTTCTGCGGGAGCCAATCACCAAGCTGGCTTTTCTCCCTGCCGCGCCATTGGCTGGTTTAACACAATGACGACAGGGAAGCGACGGCAAGCAGCCAATTACGTACAGAGTCACTAGGCCCGTTGATCACACCTCTTGTGCTGAAGAAAATGACAGCAGCCTCTCCATACCATTGAGCTTGGTCTGGCAATAGCCAGGCTAGGGTATCACATGTTCGCGGGACGCGTGGGGGTTCGCGGGACGCGTGGGGGTTCGCGGGACGCGTGGGGGTTCGCGGGACGCGTGGGGGTTCGCGGGACACCCGGGGGTTCTCACTCCAGTAGTACATATCTTGCTCAAATACATCCCTCTAAGGATCACTCCTTATTGTCCCGTGTTTAGATAGGTAGGTGGATTGTCGCAATGCCTTCTTGCCCTTGTCCTTATTTATTGCATGTTGATCTGGGCTTTATCCCTTGCACATTGTTCTTCAACTTATTTCACATCCATCGGCACATGTTTGCACATCACACTAGTACCATACTCGCTGAAGTGACTCGCGTAATCTCAACCACTGGAATAACGACGAGGATGGCAGGGCCAGTGTTAAGAGCCCTGGCGTGCATGTTGATACCTTGCAAAATAAATCGACATTGTATACCAGAGGCTTGATGCCATATTTACCTTTCAACATACACATCGTTTTAATTCATCGTGCACATTAAAGCATTGGGGCTAATATATAAAGTCATGTTTAAAGCATCTTAAGGCAACATCATTTTATAGTCGCAGACTAGAGACAGCAAAAGCATTCACCGGCTAGAACACACTTATGTCATGTTTATTTATTAGATGTTGGACACCAGAAGTCTAGTGTATAGCATAATGTGTTTCTGGCGATTCTGTCAAGTTGTGTTTGTAGATAAAATCATATTCAGTTAGTTAAAAAATGTTGTCTGGGCCAATAAATAATGTTCTGGTCATCATCTGAACATACAAGGCTTTAAAAACGTAGTTCATCGTAAAAGTTGCAGTCATGAGTCGACGGTCAGTTTGTTGTTGTCTACAGTCTCTGTTGCGTACCTTTTTGTAGGTATGCTTCATGATGCACATAGCCAGACCTGCAGCAACTTAAGGCTCTCAAAACTGACATGAGTCAGGACGCAACATCTCTTCTAGTCATTTATTATTTATTTTTTTACTCGACAACCTAGTCGTACCCACTTGACGGCCTCTCTACAGTACACAAATGATAACCCAATCACATGGAAATGGTTAAGTCTGTGTGGGTTAGTTTGTGGCGAATGGGGTGGGCTTGAAATTGAAGTTGTGTTAACTGTATGCAAATGCACACATTGTTTGAAGTTCTTTGCCGTTCACATCACATAGCTTCAGTTGGGCCCATAAGGACAACAAACCTGTAGGCAGCAGACTTCGGTGGTCCTGTTTAAGGCTGTTGAAACTCAAAATTCATAGAAGAATCGTTATCTATTTTTGCAGCTATGTTATTTGCAGCTTCTATCCGGATGAGATCTACCAGAGAAGTTGAGGTGGAAACACTCTTGGCCCTGCAGGCTATTTATCCTGATGTTTTCTTTCAAAGTATATATTGGCCTATCTGCAAAACAATCGTTGATGGTCGTTCTGTCTGATGGGAATTGGTTCTGTTCAATTTGAGAACTTGAGCTGGACATACTATTTGCATTAGAGCTTTGCGGTAATACAGCATAGGTCAATTGTATACCATTAGAGAAACACTTTTGTCTGTCCAAGAACATTTTCACTGTATGGTTTTCCGTTAGGTTCCTACACTTGAGTACTTGGCAGCGTACTCGACCCATCCAGGATGGATGGAGATAATTGGTGGTGTATTTGTAAGGGCCTTGGTCCAACATGTAAAATAGTCAATTAACATTGTCTCACTATGTGGTCTGTACCTTCTGAGGCAATTGCACAATTCAGTTAGCAATTCATTGGCCGTAGCAGAGGATAACATTATTTGACATACATTATTGATTGACTAGTGTTATGACTTATTATACATATAATTTGTGATAGTTTTGGAGAAGACGATAACATTTATAAAGCGCCTTATTGTATATAATGGCTGCAAATTAATTAATAAAAAATGAATGAATTACAGTCTAAAGCGGTTTGGATGCTTTACGGGGGAGGCTGACCTAAATAGATATTGTCTGTGTGCTTAGGTTATGCTGTTTAGAAATAGACAGGGTCATGGGCCTGCGAGGTCAGGGAGAGTGCTTGGGGAGCAGGGCACGGACACATTGGTTACTTACATTCTAATTGAAGGGAACCCAGTCTGGTAGAAATGATTGAACAATTCAGAAAAGGCCATGCCCTTCTCCCTGCTCAGTATGACCGTTGTCATCCAGTTTCGTCATGTTACCAACTCCATGGCTTTCCTCATGAGGTACATATTAGGCCTCCATTGTGTGTTTATCTGTGTGAATGAGAGGGGGGGGGGGGGGGTTACAAGTGAATGACTACACCTCTCTTCCGTGACTCACCGCCATGTTTCTCCCATGGTGTGATGGCGTTTTAACACACGCATGACACACGCGCACGCACGCCCTGGAGATTGTCATATTGACGTGCATGATGAACGTTACCCCAGAGATCCCATTTCAGTTTCTTTTTATGTAGGAGGGAGTGAAAGTCGGGATAACTGGGAAATGTAGCATTGAATGTCAGCCGCAGGTCAGGCTCTGCATTGCTGTGTGTCTGTCTGTCTGCGTGTGTGTGTGTGTGTGTGTGTGTGTGTGTGTGTGTGTGTGTGTGTGTGTGTGTGGATGACTCGGCGGTGCTTAAAGCCAGCCTGAGCTGATACTGCTCCTCCACCTAGATCATTCATCACTGCCATGGAGGAGGGCGCTGAAATTAACTGGACTCTCATTCCCTCATTTGGTGTAGTGCTCACACACGCCTGTCGCCCTCCCCGCTCCTTCCGTTTCATGGCTCCTCAGTTCCCTTTGTCTCACTCAAGCCTGGGCGTATGTCTGGACACAGCGTTTTCTTTTCCCACCTTCAGCCTCTTTTTAAGCATTCCTCTAATCTTGTTCGCCTCTCGTTCGCGCCAGGCTCTCCCTGCGATCATGTTCACCGCGTTCCTCGCTTCAGTTGCTGACTTTCTCTTTCGCCCATTTTTTTTTATCTTCGTCTTGTCCTTGCGTACGGGAACTGAAAAAAAAAAAAAAAAAAGAGAGGCAGAATGAGGCTGACACAATGGCGCTCTACCACTTTTCAAGTCGGGCCATTTCGGCGGTACAGTCGGTGCCAGTGAACTGCATGCATAGTAGCACAGCAACCCAGCCAGGCGGCTTCTCTTTTTTTTCAGACGAGCAAGTGGAACACTTCATGGAGAACACCGTCTGATTCAGAGTGGGTTCTGTTTGATCCTGCCAGCAGAAAAAGGCATTTGCTTGTTCGGACTCTAATGTATTCCTGCTGGGAGCAGCTTATTGAAACTGAGAATACAAATAACGAATATTGCACAAACTATCCGGAAATAAGACAGGAGTGACTAGACTACTGGGCACTGCATTGTTGATGCAGATAAAACACACGCAGGTTCTTCCGAACTCGAGTTTTGGCATCTGCGCTGTTTAAATTGGCACTGTTTATGAGCAATGATGGGTATCTTTGCATACTTGGTCTCTTTTGCTGCGAAGCAAAGCCCTCAGCGATGCACGTTGGCAAAGCAATTTACCACTTAAATTCTATATTGTTCACAAGCCTCTCCATAACAAGACTGCTAATGCTGTTCCCCATGGCCATCCCCAAAAGCTGTGAAAATAAGGTTTTTTAGTGCATGGCAGTTGGAACAGACACTTGACAACTGATGTGCAATCTTAGATAAGCAGTGGCTTGTTGATTCATCCACATCAGACGGCAAATGGCCTCCAGGCTGAGGAAACCGGCCAGGTAGGCCCTTCTTCAAGTGGCTTCATAATGGCCCTCATCACTTCTAGACTCCACCAGTAGCAAGGCTGAGACTAGAGGACCCTTGACGGTCTCTGGAGTGTGCACTGGAGATCAACTTCAATTCTGCCCTCCACGCGTCTCTTCGCCATGCCCCAGGCGATATCTCAATTAGCCTCCCTAATTTGGCGGTTTCCAGTTCTCTGGCCTGCGATGAGATTTATGCTGTTTAGAAAGGAATTTCAGATGGAGGATCCATCTGCACCCTGTTTGGACTGATTTAATTTGCCGTAGTGGGGCCTGCTGGGTTTATTATTCATATATAGTTTCGATGGAGTCAGGAATGGGCCATTCATGCAGTCTGTAACTGTATCTTTTTTCCACAACAACTAAATCTAAAACTGTTCTTTCTCAGAATAGCATCCAAGTGTGGATTTTGCACTTTGTTAGAAAATTCTGTCATTCATGGCATTAAATACACCTACATTCTTGATGACTGTGGTACATTTAGAACTGCATCCTGTCTATGTGTATGTCTGGACGTTTCTGTAGACTAATTCAATTACTTTTGTGCAAAGGTACATGAACATTTCCCTTTTTTTTTTATTCTCTTTGTTGGTACCCATAGCTCATAGGGCTTGAAGATGTTAACTGTTCAAACCAGGAATCAAACGGCATATAAGAGTTCTAAGCAGAACGTCATTTACGTATCTATATATAATTTAATATTGGATACTGTACCCAATTGTATTTTACTATGTACTTTGCAAAGCAATTTTTTTTCATAAACAGGCATTGAATATTGGTATGCCGTGCAAAATATAAAAAATCTATAAAATTAGCCAAAATGCATCTTAACTTATTACATAAAAGTAAGATAATATCTTGGTTCTTCTGGTTGCTGTATCTCGATCGATTATTTGCCATTGGTCATTGTCAGAATGCTTCTCTGACTGTCACCACTGCAGGGAAAGAGATTCAACAGAAGAGTTCAACTTAAACTTCAGTCTGGGATCATTTATTTTGAAAATCCCTGTAACTATACATTGTAAAATACATTGTAAGTACCTCTTTACGGGGGCGAAGTTTTGCTCCCTGCTAGGGCACCGAATAAATGCTGCCCTAGTTTATTGACCTCATCCTGACCTCTGCCATCTCTGCTACTTCTACAGACATGCCCATATTTGGCCAGTGTCCCGCGCAGGACGACTTCTACCTGGTCATGTGCAGCCACTGCAGTCAGGTAGTCAAGCCGCAGGCCTTCCAAGCACATTACGGTAAGTCTCCGGCTCTCCCTCTCTTACTCTAAAGGTGTTTCATAGTGGAGGGCCTAGTGAATGGCCCATTTAACAGCCCGTAACAACAATCTCTTTTCATCAATTTGCTGGCTCCCATGGACAATGATTGAAAGGATATCTGTATACACACGCAGTATGAATTACCTTCTAGGGATGTCCCCAAGAATCACTATTGCCCTACCATCGGCTTCAGGGAAACCAAAATAAAAAGTTAATTTGAAAGGCCAGTCATTCTAAAATAGAAAGTACACCATGATATCATGCTAGGAAGCAAGGCATTATGGGTATAATTACCCATTCGGAACCCCATGAAACTTAAATGAAGTGATCCTTTATTTCAGCTCTCTACAATGAATTAAATCCTTAACCGGGAGACTCACTTTGATAGAAGGCTGTTCACATTGAATCTGGGAATAGTCATCTATTTGGTGGTCACAGATGCCTCTTCAACCTTTGCCGTTAACGCAAACATCATCCCTCCCTGCGATTTGACGCTGTTTTAAAGCAAGTTCTGGGTTAAGCCATTCTGTGCTAGGCCAGGGCTGATGTATGGGAACGTAAGACGGATGATCAGCAGAGGGGGAAGTTACAGCATGGTTCCTGGCACCTCTGGGATCTCTGCAAGAAACCTGCTTTGGGCTTCAGGGCACCAGCGGAGGTAGTTCGCACATACTCTCGAGTATCAACTCCATGTTCTTCAAGCATGCCGCTAACCCAGTCGGCCTATTCTCATCAAGGCAACCTAATATGATAAAATTCTCGCCTCCAGCCTTTGTTGTATCATGCTTACAATTCTTAAGTAAAGGGTTGGTGTCATGTGTTCTCAAAGATGTTTGTATATGGCCTCTGTTGCATGCGTGTCTTCTGCCCATGCATTATCCAATTCCAAAGTCAAGATTAGGATGGCAGATTGTGTTTGTGTATAGGCATGAGGGTGTTTTAACTTCCCATCCTACGGGGCCAGTTAAACTGGTTTTTTTTCCACCATTATGCCACGGAAAAGCACTTGAATAAGCCTCTAGAACAAATAGAAAAGCGCTTAAAAAACATCTTAAAAACAAATCCTAATACTCACCTTAGCAATATCCTGGCTTTTTACTATTGGGGAATTCACGTACAGCATAAAAGCAATGGTCAATATAATTTTAAGGGGAAACCTGGCAAATGGGACACAATGTGTCCCATTTGTTGAGTTTTGGTGGCGTGAACATCGATTGTCGTCCAAAAGCACATTTAAACCACGACCATCGCCGTATCCATCCATGGATCTAATTTAGCCAATCACATTTGTTTCTTCAACAGTTTTTTTTTAAGTGACGAAAATGCCACCTTTTTTTAAAGAAGCTGCTGTGTGAGCAGGGTTTCTTTTTCGTCCCCTGTTCCTTCAACAGGCTCTTTTCATAAGTTAATAATCGTTTCATTGGGCACGGCAGTGATAAGAAATGATATAATTACGCCGGCCTTGGACTTGAATATTAATTGAATGTTTCATGCGGTAGATTGGGATAATTTAGCTGCCTGTTCCACTTCATTAAGACGTTATATCATTCAGCTTGCACTACCACCTGTTTTAAGGAGGAACTATTTCCAATATCGGGGAGGTTTGTACACATGGGGATGGAAGATGGTTCTTACAGCAATTGGTTCTTCAAATCTAGCATGGTTGACTCTGCTCTCCTAGGGTTATCTCTAGAACCATCATTTGGTACCAGTCTTACTGTGCTTCGTTTTCTACAATACTGAAATAGAGATTTTTAGCTGTAGAGGAAGAATTCAGATAAGTGAACAGCTTCCTGTGGTATTGGATGTTGAGAATCGTGAACCGGCTGCTGATCCTGTATATGTGAAGGTCTTCTCTTGCCCCGTGAGTTATTATGCAGTGTCTTGATGTATCTTCACTTGCAGTGAAGTTGCTTTTATAATGAAAAATGACCAAACAGACAGTTCTCAAGGTCAACCATGAGGGGGGGCTATACCATCACATGCCTCCCCGTGAGCCTGTCACCCAGCAGTCCAGATAAATGATACGGTGAAGGCATACCTGGACCGGACCCAGAGCCCCTCTGTTATCATACATGTGATTTAGCCTGTGCACAGTGAGCCAAAAATAAGTCATCACTAATTTCTCATGCAATTTGCCACCTTACCACGCCCCCCTTTTGTATGGTAGGATGCTGACATATGGCAGGGATGTGATTATAATAATTAGTATGCTCATTAGCGAGAAAGAAAATGTCTTCTAAATATTTTAGTTGAATCTCGCAAGTGCTAAAAAAAAACATTTTACCGGCCTACATTTCGCTAGCTGCACTATACTAGGTAGCTTTGACACACACACACGCCACGGCGCGCGCGCACGTACGTTTGAAAGCCCCCCCTTACTTCTCTCTCTGTCACTTCGGGAGGACCTCCCACTGGGCTAACGAGTTGTGCAGCCACTAATGCGGTTGCCGTGGAGGTGGTCCTCATATGATTGCAGCGTGTTCATCCATGCCCATCTGTCTACTCTTTGGTGTTTCTATTTTTTCCTCATCTCCCATGGATGCTCCCAGCAGGGGTGGGCAGTCTGTGCAGCTCTGCTGCTTCCTATCTCTGCGATCTACATGAGAATCTAACGATGGCGGCAGTCGCTCTTTACGCTACAGTGTTGATGAATACTTTATTCTGATTGGTCAATAACATTTATTTTCAATAGCGGAACACCTGTCTTTTAACAGTTCGACAACTTTACCCTACAAATCTGACATTATCATTGGTTATTTTCCCCTTGAAGACCTAAAAAACAATTCTCAAAGCACTGCAGAATAATATCTTTATTTCCGCTAATAAAGTACATAATAAACCAATAACTTTGAACTACCTGTATCAATCATCATTGGTCACTTTGGTGTAAGTGGAATAAACCAGTCTTGGCAGTCCCGTTATTGAAAAAAAATGTACTTGGGGTGGTGATAAGGTAGAGGTGATGCTGAGGTTGCTTAACACCACCACACATTATTTGCCAGTAATGGGACACACAGTGGTTATCCCTTGAATAGCCCCCCTTCCTACACACATACACCCCACACATTCCACATCCTGAGTGCCGTCTAAGTGCCTTTTAGTATACTCCTCGGGACACTGGTGGCGAGGGGGATGTCGATGGAGCAATGTCTGTGCCGCGGTTTGATGTTGATGGCTGCGTCCGAGAGAGGGCTAAGCTTCTCTTGACACATGACGTATAACGCTGTGGTGTGTTGCACATTTCATATACAACGTTGCTCATTATAGCACATGTGTACAATGACCGCAGGCTACAAAGTATCACAATGGTATCACAAAGTTGACGTGGGGATAACCACGGGGATACCCCGCCCCCACACCTTCCTAGAACTCTCCGCACAAAACTTTTTGTTGATAGTGTTTGAATATAAGCTGAAACCGGGGGTTCCTCTACACTCCGTGTAGCCTGTGTGAGCCTGTAAGTATAAGTGGTGTTTCCTAAAATAGGAGCCACATACGCCACAATGAGGTTTCAGACTGGTTTATATTTAACCAGCCAGACTATTGTAATGTATCCTTTACTAGGGAGCCGTCTTTTCTGTTCACTTTCCATCTCGCTCGCCCTTCGCCGCTTGAAGCTGGGAATTCCCCTTTAGCACCGAACAAACTGCTTGTAGAAATTGGATGAAGAGGCTCCTCCTTTTTTTTTTTTAATGCCCTTTTTCTTTTCCTCACTATTTTTGTTCATTTTCTATGGAAGGGCACAAGTGGCCCTGTCCTGGTCTGACCACCTGGTGTGAGGTTGTGTGCGGTTCTGCTGCTAAGGAGAGGGTAGACAGAGGGCTGTCAAATGAGGAGGTTGAAACTAAGACTAGGGTAGGATTAATGGTCTTGATATCGGCCGTGTGTGTGTGTGTGTGTGTGTGTGTGTGTGTGTGTGTGTGTGTGTGTGTGTGTGTGTGTGTGTGTGTGTGTGTGTGTGTGTGTGTGTGTGTGTGTGTGTGTGTGTGTGTGTGTGTGTGTGTGTGTGTGTGTGTGTGTGTGTGTGGGCCCCTTTGTTATTTCGGTAGCATCACAGTTGCCCGACTGTCTGCAACTCACCTGCCGAGACGGTGCTGTAGCCCGACAGCCCAGCGCGTGCTGTAACTAGGCCTGTGTCACCGTGCTACCCTCTCTGTGGAGGGCTTCGATTCTGATCTTCATATACATGCCGTGACAAAGGGCTCTTTTATGGCTCTTCTGGTATCATTTGATTCTGCTCTTCAACTGAGGCGTCACGTGGTCCTTCTTGTTGGCTATTCCCCCTTTGTCATCCTCGCTCCGTCTGTCTTGCGATCTCTTTCTCTGCCTTCTCCTTCACTCACTCCACTCATGTTCTGACCGGGGACACGTAGTGGTGTCTGAATTCAAAGGGAGATGTGTAGCTACTATATAGAAAGGGTAGAGATAGAATGGCCTTTGGCTGATATTTCATATTATGCTGCTAGACCCGTTTGGTTTTGACATTGCTGTCTTTTCCCTGTATGTTATAATTGTCTTTTGTTTCCATTTTTTTTATCTTTAACAAAATGTGAGACTTGCGTATGACAATGACAAATGCATTTGAATCAGTGTGAGCGACTCGTCCTCGCCTCTACCCCTGTCCCTGTCGTAGTTTAGCTCATCACTTGCGGTGTATGGGAGTAGCTCATTTGTGTGGCACACTCTCGCGCACGTACACTGATGGGTCAATTTAAGACCTATCTCAAACACACAAGTTAAGTTAGTAAAGTGTGTAAAGTTAAGTGTGTTGAGCACAATGTCGCCCACCGTTACCCCAGCCTCCACCTGCTTTGGTTCTGCTCTGTATTGTAAGTGACCTACACACAGTTTAAGGTGTCAGATGGACTCCCGGGGGGATTGTATAGTGCTCCCTGTGCCATATGTTTGTATGATGCTGGTATTCTGTATCTGACATCTGAATGTCATGCTTTAAATCCTACAGCAGGGAGCATCAGAAAAGAGTGGAACCATACTGTAAACTTAATTGTATTACCCATTCATACAATAAATAGTTATATCTATGACATGAGTGATTCATGACATAAATGAACCTTAGGCAGGAAGTTAGATTTGCGGTAGTTTGAATTTTAAAGTTGGCATCCTGATTTGTTTTCTTTAAATAGCTTTATTAAAAAAAGTGATTAACTACAAAAAATTCCCTTATTTGTTATGTTGATGGTAATTTCTGCTGCTAGAGGTCCCTTAATCTAAATACAACAAAAAAAAAACGCATTTTGATGACGTCATAAAGTAGCGTGGAAACATGGGAGTGGTTTTCTTCACCACCATTGCCGATCAAAATTGATGTGACTCTGTGAAAATCAATTATGGTCATGCCAAAATGACCTGCACAATGTGTGGGAAACACGGCATTTGCTTTGTGGCTGCCATGAGCCATCCTATCAAATCATGATGACAAGGACCATTATCGTATAAAAGTATCGATTTTTGCGGGTTTGAACATTGTTGAAAATAATTTGGTTAATGTGAGCACACAACTCAACAAAATCAATGACATAGGTCTAGTCATTTTTAGATATTTTAATGTGGAAATGTGTGACAGCGTGGTGAACTGTGTACGTTATAAGTATGTTCTGAGGAAGCATGGCTCCACCACAAGCCTTGGAGCTGCTGAGGCCATTAGGGCTTTTGTCCAAATGTTGTTTTATGAGCGGATGTAAACAAGTGAATCCATTCAAATTGATCTCCTTGTTGACTTGTTGGTTCACTTGTTCATTGCTGTGAATTGATTATTCAAATCTTGCTATGGTGTGCGGGGTCAACATGCTGAATGCCGGCTTGTCGCCCCAGAGTAGGTCACCCCGTTCCTGTCAAACGGCCTCATCCACACCGCTTCAACTCTTGTCGTGCCCTCTCTTGCAGAGAGAAGACACAGCTTGGCCAGCAAGCCCACTCCCATCCTGGTACGACCCTCTGCGGTGGGCCCCAGCGACTCCTCCTCCAACTTCAAACTCCTTAAAGCAGCCAAAGAAAAGAGAAAACCCCCCTTCATACCATTCAGGGAGCTGCAGCCAGACAAGATGTAAGTCTGATTTCAGTATTATGTGTTCACATACGCCCACAAAAGATTATTGAAAGTTGGGACTGGAGTTTGATCCCCAATGTCTGCAGCCTACATGTAGGCAAACTAGGCATCCTTGAATAAGATCCAAATCCCTTGCTTATCCTTGTTGTGTTGTATTGTAGTGAACTGGAAGTCACTTTAGCACAAAGCATCTGCTAAATGGTCAATTAACCGTGAGGCCTGTAAATTAATACTATAGATAACGTGGACTTAAAAGTGCATGTGACATTTACTCATTTACTAACTCATTGGCATTATTCATTCTGGATAATACTTCACTTCTTTAGTTCCTCTAATTCCGACTGATTACGTACAAGATAATCCATCAAAAGGAGCCAAGTGTCGGTTGAACGATGATTGATATTTAAAAGACCGTACCAATTATTCAGACCATTGATTCTGCTCATGCCCAATATGTATTCGCCTTTTGCTGGTTAATGCATCCCTCTGACATTTCTCTGGCTCTTTCCTGGTTTTCTTCCCTCCTTCTCATCTAGACTTACTGCAGCCGTCAAGGTTGAGAAGATCCACCCGAAGGTCGACCCATCGGCCAAGCTACCCCAGGCCCCCTCTGCCATGGCCACCGCCTCCACCACCACCTCCTCCTCCTCTGGCACCACTGTGAGCTCCAATACCACAACGGTCACCTCCTCGTCCTCCTCCTCGTCATCGGCCCTCAAGCCAGGCCTTAACTCGCCCTCCATACCAAAGCCCCCCCTGCTGGCCCCCGGGCAGATCCCGAATGGCAAGGGCCACACGTCTGTCCTGTCGGAGAAGAGGCAGGAGAGCAGCAATGCCAGTAGCAGACGACACCTTTACAAGAGATTGTCAGGTCAGTGCGATAAATCGAATTTTGATTGCGATTACGATTCTAGAGTCAGAAACGATCAGAAAATTAATGTAATCGAGTTTTCGTATGATTATTATTTTTTAATGAGTTATAGAAAGGGCAGAACAGCTGGACACATATCTGTTTATCGTTTTAGATTAGAACATTTTCTTTTTGACCATTTTGTGTGCTTTTTTTGGGAGAGACATGGTGAATAAATACATGTTTTCAAACTCAAAAATAATCGTTTGAATTATCGTGATTTCAGTATTGAACAAAATAATGGTGATTATGATTTTTCCCATAATCGAGCAGCCCTACATCAGCATGTCTGAATGTTGTTTCTTTAAAGACCAAATGTAGAGGTTTTTGTACATTAGGTCCAATGTGTTTGTCTTTTAATGTGCAAATAACTGATAGCGCTTTCCATTCCCATCGTCTGATAAAACATTAAATAAGTTTAAAGACCGAAGGAACAAGGTATAGCCACAGTAGACTATGCAATGAGAATAAATAGGTAACATACACAATGTCAGAAATGGTCAAACTCAATTTAATCTGTGTCTGGTGGATTAGAACAATTCCATGAACGCCCTCATTCATTTATATATGGAATATCTTGGGTTTTAATGGCTGTAAAATGTTATGATACATTTTCTAACATGCAGAATAGATGAGTGTGAGTAGGCAGAATATTATCAGTGTGCATTAGACAAGACTCAATGCCCCATATGTCGCTAGTTGCACAGATAACTTCATAGACAACTCTTGCCTTCGTAGAGCTGTAGATTTATGCATTTTATTTACATGCATAAATGTGATGCGGGGAGATGGGTGGAGAACAGGAGGGAATGGGGACAGTTTGGATAGCGTTAGTTTCTGTAGAGACTTTTTTTCTATTTGTGCTGTTGACATGATGGTCTCAGGACAAAGCTTGAAGGGCCTTTTGATTTTGAGATACCTAACCCATGAGGATCTACTGATGCCTTCATTTTAGGCAGCCTGGAAGCACAGATTATAAACCTTTTAGGTTAATTAAATGATTGTCAATGAGTTAATAGTTTTTCAGAAATGTACGAACACAATTTAGTGCCTAAAATGATATGCTTTAATTCAATTAATACAATACTGTTTTGGATGATTTCTTTTTTTACTAATTTCTAATAGAATGATGTTTTTTTTTGTTTCTCTTCTCATCAACCTTTCAGACCGAGAATTCAATCCAGATATTCATTGTGGTGTTATGGACATGACCGCCCGGAAACCATGCACAAGGTCACTTACATGCAAGGTACTGGGCTGCTTCTGTTGTTCAACTGGGAAAACCATTCTTCATTCCCCTGTATGGGATCCTCACATCGTCATTGAAGGAACTGTCATTGACGTCCTCCAGCTCCTGTTTGAAAGTCTTAGTGTGTTCATTGCGTCTGACCCATCCAGACACATTCCTTAAGCCAGCGGAGAGCGGTGACCGGGCGCAGGAAACGCTTCGACACGCTGCTGGCGGAGCACAAGAACAGGGCCAGGGACCGGGAGAGGGAGCTCCAACACCCCCACTCCCAGCAGACTCCCCCTCTCAGGGAACCCCACCCGTCCTCGCGCCTCCCCGCCACCACCACCACCCACGAACCCCACCAGGCGGTCCACGGCAACGGCCCCGCCGTCGCCGAGGTCGTCACCAAGTCTCCTGCCAAGCCCCGACCCTACAACTCTGGTGTCCCCCGGTACGTGGCTCACGTACTGGTCTCTAGAGTTAGGAGCACCAGCAAAACGTTTGAGGCACCCGCCAAGTTTTAAGGAGCTCCAGTGATCAAAATCTAAATCATATCTATTAAAGTACGGGATTGATGGGAAAAAAAATCTGTTGCAACAATATTTAGATTTTTGATTGTTAATTACAAGTTAGAGGTAAGGAAAATAAGGAGTATGCTAAATAATTGAAAAACAGCAATCAAAATGAATACTCAACATTTGCTTTTTTATTAGGTACTATTGACTTAAAATACAATTACAGAAATCATTAAATACTTAAATATCATTATACCTGCCCCCCAGCAAAATGGTACATTTCCCCAGGAACACAGTTTGTATTTGATTTCAAAGTATCTAATTTAATGCACTGATTAATGTACCAAGCAAAAAATACAAATAAAAGTAAATCAATAGTACACAAAGTGAGTATAATAACCAGCTGGTGTACATTGAAAGGGATAGGTTAAAGGTGCATTAAAAAAAATTAAAGGTTTATGCTCTTCTACTCACTTCAGGTGCTCCTTCTATTCCTTCTAACAAACCCTTTCAGACTGAACAGTAGCCATGGAGCTGGGGTTCCCCCCGGGGAGCCCGCGGCTGGTCCATGACGCCCCCCACCAGCCGCCAAGTGCCCCGGACGGCGTGTCCCGCCCCTCAAGCGACGAGGGAGAGAACGAGGTCGGCGAGGAGAACGCCGACCGACTGGACTGTCACTATTCAGGTTCCCACCCTCAACCGGCGGCTGTGTAAGTCCACACCACACACCCGCCCCCCCCCCCCCCCCCCCCGCGCCACAATACGCCTGCTCCATTTGGCTCGCAGCTAGTTTCTTCCTCAGCTGAGGGGAAACTTGGTCTGCGTTGTTCTGATCACTCTCTGCTGTAGATATGTGAATCCAAATAGTTTCCTAACGAAGAATGAAATGTCACAGAGGTCTCTGACCTCCCAGGTTTTCTCTGTTCCCAGTATTGTACTTTTGGAGGTCGGCTGTTTGGCAGAGGCTCCCACACATTTGACCGGCGCTGGGACCGCATGCGTTGTGCGCTGACTGCCATGATGGACAGGCACGTCAACTCGCAGATGTGGAAGTGAGTATGTTGGACCGGTGCGTGAGCTATGTAACATTTCCACTGCAGCCAAAATCTCTTTTAGTTCAATGTGTTCTCCCACATCTGAGGTGAGTGCACTGTCTTTAGTTCCACACGTGGGTTCAGGGGTGGATTAGTCCCTGTGTGTGAATTCAGAAAGTGTCGCATACTGGCCATGTACACTAGTCTGGGAACCAGGCGAATCTGCCAGCTCATGTTTTATTGGATCTGGCAGATGGTCTGCAGATGGTCTTCCCGTTCAAACAGGTGTAGAGCCACTCTGGCCCGGGTCGTGTCAAT
The DNA here is from genome assembly GCA_900291075.1 of Melanogrammus aeglefinus. NCBI lineage: Eukaryota > Metazoa > Chordata > Actinopteri > Gadiformes > Gadidae > Melanogrammus > Melanogrammus aeglefinus. Next base: position 504,913 of record OLKM01000055.1, read on the forward strand.
CACGGCAGTTAATCTAAGATGGGGCAGGTTTGATCCGTGGTCGGGAGGACACCTTTCAACATTAAACAACAAAGACGTTCGCCACGGTTTGGGATGGTGGGTTGGATCCGCTATCGCGACAGTAATAAACAAAGTGCAGTACTTCTACTGCAGTGGCTTTTGTTGATAAGAAAGATGTGTCTGCCGTACTTCTGAAAGGATCAAGGTCAAAATACTCACTCAGCATTAAGCGGGTCATTGCTGTCCATATCGTCCAGAGGCATTTTGGTCTGCAGCCATTGAGAGGTTTTAGACTAATTCAAATGTAGTCAAATTTGTCCAACAATGTCAGGCTATTTGTCTACAACTCAGACCCTAACATTTTCTTCAATATGGATATGTCATCTGTATAAGTATTCCCGCAAATCAGACTTCCCAAATCAGATGACCAACTAGCTGAAATCTTGGTAAATGGGATGGGGTGTTTCAACCAATCATGTTTCTTAATTGGCTATTAACGGCAAGCACATAATCAGCCAGGAGTACTTTACTGTTAAGTGTCTGTGAAGGTAGACATACACTTATCGAGATCCCCTGGAGAATGCTTTATCCACTCGCCCAAATCAGTTTCTCTTCAGTAGAATATCTCGCTGACAAAACTGGAAACAAGGTTGTAACGTCTCCCATTGCAGTGTTTGGTTTCTGGCCAGACTGTGCTGTCTCCCCCAGAGGTTCTGCTGTAACAAAGCAGGACCGCTGGATGGGAGAGAAGTGTGCCAGTGACGGTCCTGGTATTTGACTAGGGTTGAGCACCGAAACTCTGTTCCAGTAGGGCACCGGTTCTGACGTAAACGGTAGTAACGAGATCGAATAAGAACGCACATTTCGGTCCCTCATAGCGGTGCCTGACTATTTTTAACGCCCCCTGCCCCACCCGTTGGTGTTGCGGCGTCAACTTGCGTTAGTGCTGGGCGCTATACCGGTTCAAACCGAATAACGGGGTGTATTTTCGTTATTATAGGATTCTTTTATATACTGGTGTATTTGATTACACAACGTTCGGAAAGCTGCGCCGTGCGATACTGTTTCAGACGGGACCCTTTTCAATGTTGCGCTTCTAAACACGCATGGTGGGACTACGACTTTCTTTATAGGTCCATGTCCACGCGAGGCCTGGTGTTTCAGGCCAACTGGTAAAAGAGTTGTGTCACGGCTTTCAAACATATAAAGCCTATGGGCGCCACGGGAAGGACGTGTCAACGCGCTGCGGCATTCCTTACTTGATGTTGTTTTGATTGAAGATTGGCAGGTTGTAGAGGGTGCGTGCGTGTGTTGCGAACGTATGTGACTTCAAAGTAACAGACAAACTCAAAGCCGATGTATGCATCCAAAACTATCTGTTCAAAATAAACAAATCAAAAACCGAGTTGCTTATTCGCTTCAAATACTTTATCTTTTCAAAACTTGGGAATTACTACGGCACGGTACCGAGCGGTTGAAAACAATGTTGGCGTCTCCTGTGGCTGCCTTGCGCACCTGCGTTATATTACTTAATATGACTTTGGCAGTAAGGTAAACGCGAGCAGCATAGCTGCGTGCCTGCCTGCTTTCAGACAGTAATTATTATTATTTGTAATTTTTATTTTATATATAGCGGTCACAGTAGCCTTTCCTCTTCGGATAAGTCGAGTAATTCAATGCCAACCGTAAATCTTGGATATCAAGTAGGCTAGCAAACACCGTTGCCATTCAACAGCATGTGTGTCACCGTGTGCTATGTCCTAAACTTCAACTCAGTGTCTGCTGACTTTCTGCTTAATTTGAAACTCATAACAAGTCGTGCATGTATGCACGTGTTTTTTTAAGTACCGGTTCGGGAACCCCTTTAGTAGGCCTGGGACGATAACAAATTTTGCTGGACGATATATTGTCCCACAAATAATTGACGATAAACGATATTATTGTCGACATTATCGAGACCATAATAACCACTTATGTAATGTTAATATATCATAATAATGCAAGTACCAACCCTTTCAAATGCAACAAATTAAAACCTTTATTTCACATTGGAATGTTCCAGAACCAGAACTTTTAAATATCCTCAATAAATAAAACAAACAAAAAACTATAAAAATAAAATAAAAGAAAGGACTCTCAGTCTCTGTTAGCAAAAATTCACCAAAAACAAAAAAATAGATCCTGTCTCTCCAAAACAATAAATAAAATGGCCTATCCAGTCTCAACAAACAAACCTGCACTTCAATAATTATAATAAATAATAATAACAGAGTTGTAACTTGTACATTCCTTATCCTTCCTTCCTTTCCTTGCCTTAACATGTAACACTGCAAATCCAGTTAAAAGAGGTAGAGGTAACAACATAAACACTTCCATATTTAGATGTCTTAACAGACCATATGCAAATCTGTAGCTACTTTAGTTTGGCAGATTCCGAGCAAGGAACACCAACATGTTGACCTTGTGTGGCTTAAGGCAGGATCTCTCTGGAGTAGCAATGTTGCCAGTCCACTTGACATCGGGTAGGTGCATGACAGTGGTACCGTTAAACTTCTATCACCTAATTTCAAACGAAACTCTTGCTCAGCAACGATGGGAAATACAAATGTATTATTAAACCAGTATGAATATTACCGTAGGCCTACACGTTTACCAGGCAATCGAATAACACACACACGCGCGCACGCAAGCACGCACGCACGCACACACGCACGCGAGCGGTAATCGGGAGAGTTGGGAGAATTCCCTGTGGGCCGCCGTTGACGCCAATTCGATTTTGTCTATAGGGGACAACTGAGCGCCCCCTCCCGAAGTGGTACAGCCCAGGTCGGCCTTGAACTGCGATTGGTCAGGAAGACGTAACAGCTAATGACAACATTGAACTCTCATGCAGGTTATAACAGTGACCCACTGTTGCGGTGTCCAACACGCATAAAATCAGCAGCCTTTGGACAACAACCCACCATAACGACAGACGACAGGGTTTTTGGGGAAAACAAAGTTTTATGGTTGACATTGACAATGATCGTGAGGTCAGTCCGACATGACGATTGATCTTTCTTTTACTTCTCAAACTACGTTACAATTGAATGTTCATCAGCCCGATTTTCAAATATTCTCGGAGGAGAAACCCTCCCGAACAACCGTTTTAAAAGCTCTCTAACTTCTGGGCTACAGCCCCGAATGTTTTCAATTGCTAGCGACGCTCCTCTTGTCATCCAGCGTGTTTGGAGGCGGAGAGACGAGGAAAACCTTTTACAGTCTATGAGGAAAACAAATACACGCATGCACATAGCGATTTATCGAGGCCGTAAAAGTGACCGACTTCATTTTTATTTATCGTGCGATTAATTGATTTATCGATTATCGTCCCAGGCCTACCCTTTAGCCCCGGAAACCGTTTAAAAAGTATAGAGTAGGCACCGGTATCGGATGAATCCCAAACGATACCCAACCCCATATTTGACATGGCTTCCTGATTTGTTCCAGGAAAATCCCAATGGCCTTGGAGAACTCCTCTTCCTCTTCGTCACACCCGCCCACAGGACAAGCACAAACTCCCACGGTAGCACCTCCTCCCCGGGCTTCCTGAGCCCCGCCGGAACGCAGCCGCCCTACGGCCAGTCGTACGAGGGCCGGTCGGCGCTCTCCTACGGCGCGGCGCCCAACGCCCGTGCCTCGCCGCAGGGCGGGGCCGACCACCCGGCCTACGGCGCCACGCAGGCCCGGCAAGTGTCTTCGTCGCCGCAGATGCCTTCAGCCCACTCCTCCTCCCCCCTGGCGCCTCCCCCCGTCTCAGGCCGGGCGATCAAGTCCCGCTCCTCCTCTTCCTCCTCTGGCGGCGGCGCAGGCAAGGCGGCGTCCTTCAGGCCCCGGGAGAGCTCGTCAAGCTCCTCCTCCACGCCGGTCACGCCCAGCTCCTTGGGCGGGGCCGCGGGCGGGGGCGGGGGGATCAACAGCACCAGTAGCAACGCTAGCTTCAGCTCGGGGAAGAAGAGGAAGAACAGCTCCTTCCTCGCCTCGTCCCACGGCCCCGCCTCCGACTCCCCCTCGTCGAACGCCAACTCCTCCTCCTCCTCCGCCGCCGCCGCCTCCTTTAAGAAGAACTGTGGCGCCCCGGGCAGCTCAGGTAGCACCCACCACGGCTCGCCGGCGCTCTCCTCCGCCGCGACACACAGCGGCGTCCACAGCATGGGACTGAACTGTGGCCCCACGGTGCGCACCAACTCCCTCAGCCTGAAGGCGGAGCCCAGCGGGGGGCCCGCCGGAGGCTCCTCCTCGGGGCCCTCGCCACGGGGCCCCCCGTCGGGCAGCCCCGCCGAGTCCATCAAGCGCATGAGCGTGGTGATGAACAGCAGCGACTCGACGCTGTCGCTGGGGCCCTTCGTCCACCACCACCACCACCACAACCACCACCACCACCACCAGCACCAGTCCTCCTCGGAGCACCACGCCGGCTTCGGCCACCACGCGTCGGACGGCCGCCTGGACGGCAAGAAGCGCAAGAGCTCCCCGGCCGGCGGCGGCGGCGGCGGCGGCGGGGGTGGAGGCGGGGTCGGCGGGCTGGGCGTTCCCGGAGGTGGAGGCCCGGGTAGACCCAAGGTGGCCAAGTCGCCCTCCATTAACAACATCCACGGGAAGCATGGCCGCAGCGTGGCGGGCGGCCCGGGGCTTCCCAACAACTCTCACCTCCACCAGGTGGGTTCCTCTGCTGCGATGGCACCAGACTGCTGGGGTTCCTACTGCAGTCCTAGCTCACAGGGCTATCGGTGAATAGATTAATGTTTTGGTCCTCGGGCACACTGGGGCTTAAATATGTCCTTTATTGGCCCAAGGAGTGCGTTCAGTTTTTTCAATATTGCAATTATGTCAAACGGCATGTGTTTCTGTATTGCTTTATGGCCCAATTCGATTAGGAGACAATCTTGAGATTATGGCAAGGGATTAACTCTTCAGTGGCCAGAACTTTATCTTCATCAAGCGCTCCTTTTTTTCAAAGGAGCGTTTGCAGAAAACAGTCAGAGCACACAACACGCCAATCCCAGTCAGGATTTCTCCCTTTCCAATATCGGAGGGTCAAAGTAAGGAAAGAATGTCTTAACTTTGTCTTAACTTTTCCCGTCTCCTTCTCCCTCCACCTCTTCCTCAGCCGAAGGCTCGCCCCTGACAGCGGTGGCCGGGTTCTATGTGTGGAACCGGCAGGCGGAGGGGGCGGAGTCCAGAGCCGCCGGCGCTCGGACTGCACGAGGCCTTCTAAAAGACATGTCAACAAGCGCAACCCAAACGACTTCCCCCTCCCCCCCCGCGAGTCTCGTACTTCTACCTTCAGCTTCCCACAATCCTCAGGGTGGAGATGACGGAGAGACCGGTGACGTTAACGCAAACCTCAACATTGGCACGGCCATTTAGTGAACACACCAGTTCTCCCAAAGCCATGTGCGTTGGGGTTTGGGGAGGGGGAGTGAGGGCGGGGGCGGGGGGGGGGGGGGCGGGGGGAGGAAGAGGAAGAGGAGGAGGAGGGCGGGGTCACCTCCTGCCAGCCATTTCAGTGTTGTCTCAGTGCCCTGAGAAGGTCTTCCGCTCCGGGCCGCGGGAGCAGCGGCCTCCTCTGGGCCTCTGTTTAGCGGGCCCCCCCCCCCCGGTTGGACTTCAGGTTAGGGGGGCCACTGGCGGACGGGAGTGCTGTGAGGCGCGGGGCCGCAAGGGAGCCGGCGGGGCCGAATTGCTTCCGTATTTAAAGTGTGAACGCGTGCGCCTGTGTGAATGTGTGGGGGTGTGCGCACACTCTGGACTGTTTAGTGACAGTTTTTACTCTGGTCAGATATTTTACTGGACTACTGGAAATATCCAACTATTAACACCCACATCGCCTGATCTCAGAAGCCTTCGAAGGAGAGGGAGCAGGAGCGCTGTGGCGCTGGCTGCGCTCTGGAACACCGGCCCAGGATCACCTGGACCTTTTCTGTTTTTGTTCCGAGGGACACCTCGAGTCACCTTTTGACGTTACGCAGAGCTCCGCCGCAGGCGAGATGGTAGGGGCGGTGGTTTGAGTCGACCCCTTTTTTGTTATTCAAAAAAAATAATTATGCAAGTGTGACCTGGTTTCATGTTTTCTTACTTTTTTTTTTTTTTTTTTTCTTTTACACAGATCTACAAAGAGTCTTTGTAGGTGTGTGACAAAGACAGATAATTTTGCATGCAAATGTCAAAGAGGACACCTGATGTGCCCGTTCAAATGTATTCTCTATCAGGGGAAAAGCTTGGCTTCAAGGACTCTGTTATTCGGTCTGCTAATGGCTGGAGTGGGAGCAGAATGGCGACACCCTTTCTTGAACTCTGAATAGCACTAAATGTGGCTGCTTCCCAGGCAGCGCATCTTCCCAACAATATCAGTTTGCATTGGTACCCCCTTCTCCCTTTTTCTTTTGTTTTGTTTCTCAAAAGGTGGACAACCTTGTGCCGGTGGTGGTGGTCTGTGTGGGAATCCCAACTACAAAATCAGTGGCTTCCTCAAACGTGAACACGTCGTTCACAGTAGATGGTCGATTTATATATGTATGTATATAGCGTGGGGGTTTGGACATTGTCGCCAAACTACTTTTTTTGGTTATTAAACACTGAGTGTTGTGGTGATTTGGTAGAAGCCCTTGTAGCAACAGAAATATGTACAAAGGAATGGCCGTGTCGGCTTGTCTTCCTATTACGGTCGCACTCGGTTGAGCAGTGTCGATTCACCTCTTCACTGATCATCAATAACACTAGCACTTCTCCTTGGTGCCGGCGGGCCCAGTCTGTAGCCTGGTCTATTCGATTTATCAACAAACATGAGTATGGTTCAAAAGGTAAAATGGGGGAAAAGTCTGCCTGAAGGGAATTCATAGTTAATACAATTTATATCTTGTAATTAAGACCTCCGGCTGCAGGATTACAAAGTCAAACCCGGTCTGCTCTCGTTGACTAAAATACACCGTGAGTCGCTCTCATTAGTTGTTGGCTTTGCTGAAAAGGAAAACTAAACTGGGAATCATTTGATGTATTTTTTGATGTCTCAAAATGGAGCCATCAATGGTCTGGGGCAGGGGTCACCAACCTTTTTGAACTGGAGAGCTACTTCATGGGTACCGAGTCATGCAAAGGGCACCCAGTTTGATACTCTCCTGAAATAACAAATTTGCTCACTTTTCCTTCAGTTACCTATTATTAATATTGATTAATGATACTCATCTCTGTGAAAACACTGATCATGTTAATGATTTCTCACAATAATTATGAACAATGACTTAAAAAAGTGGGAAAGAGTTGTTCAAGAATGAGTTGTGCTATTTTCAGACCAGGTCTGCGGGCGCCTCATATGGTCCTTGCGGGCAACCTGGTGCCCGCGGGCACTGTGTTGGTGACCCCTGGTCTGGGGCCTTTATCATAACCCTGATATAGAGTTAAATTGATGTATACGTTAAGCCTGCTTTAAAGAGCAATGGCTGCCCACTTTAGATCTGCCAGCAGGCATTGGACTGTAGACTCCTCACCTTCAAACTTCCAAAACATGTAGAACATTATTTCTAGATCCAAAAAAAGCATTTCTTTGAGGAAACAATTGTATCGAGGCTCCTAAAAATGACGCAATTCTAAAAGCCATAGGGTGTTTACCACCCAGCCGCACACCGTTGCAAGATTGTCCACCTTTGTAACCACTAATCGTTTGGCTACTGACCTGTTCTTCTTTATGATGCTGTTGGAAACTGGACCGTTCTCCAGCCAGGCTTTAAATAGGCTTGTCGAAACGGAGCCTGAATATGTCGATATTCCCCGTTCGTGACAGGATGAAACGTGTTGGCAGTGTTAAAAGGAGGCTGTGGGGGAAGGGGGATTCATTGAGATGGCTTCACAGGGGGGGGGGGGGGTTGTTGAAACGGTCGGGTAAAGCTGGTTTCATCCGTCGTCCACTGATGTCAGATAGCATTGTGAGCAGATGAGACAATTTTCTTTTTCAATCTTTACCTAGCTTTTTTTTTCGTAGCCGATGTATCAAAACAAGTATTGGAAGTATCCCTATTTGAGAATACATATTTTGTTAACAAATTGTACATATTGAAATATGTATTTTTGCACAATATTTGTCATTTTTCGTACACATGGACGATTTTTTTGGTACAATGGAAAGCCCTTATTTATTGAGTAAGCAAGAATAACGTTGATGAGGACTTGCTCATTAGAAGTGGTTCACTGCCAAAATGCAATACGCCTACCAAGCCGAAGCATCTCATGAATCATGTACTGGGACCCTCTCAAGGGACAACGGGTGAAGTGTGGCCACTGTAGCATGTGTCTGTATGACCGGGAAACCTTTATTATTGTTCAAGGTCTCATTCACATGTGCTTTTAGCTGTAGGGGTTGTTTCTTTTTAGATGTTGCCTATGAATCAACGTAACAAACGGAAAGAAAGAGACTTGTGGCACAATAAGCCTGTGATTCTTAAACGCCCTGCAGGCCTCAGACTATGACCAATTTTGCTAACACTTTAAATCAAAATCAGTTTTAAGACTGAAGACCTAAAACCTCATTTCATGATTTGAAATCCTGATTTGACTGGCTTGGTATCATTCGAATGTAAGTGTGTGCAAATTAACAATGGTTAACTTTCCATGCTGCCTATTTGCCAGCAAAGATCTGGGTGCAGGCAACATGGAGGAAATAAACCATTGTTCAGCTGCATATTGTCCCCATATTCTAATGAAAGAGCTGGTTGATCAATCTGCGTAGTAGTCGTTCAACCAATCCTAACTTCCTAGGCAGGACAACACTACAGGAAAAAATATTGCTTGAGTCGTTGCCAAACAAGTCATTTGAATCACAGCTTTTAAAGGACATTGTTTGCAGCTTTTTGAAAGATAATATTGACATGAGAAAGTGCCTGACTATGTCTCACCCTGACTGTTTAAAAGGACAGTATTTATTTGGGGTTAAATGTAACTTACTTGAATGTTCAGTGTTTAGGAGCTCGCTTATAAAAAGATCTGCCTAGTGAACCCTAAACATGATCAAACCAGAGTTTGTCAGTCGCCCTGTATGAAAACACTCAACATCAACAATTTTTGAATTATCAAACTTTTCCAGAGAACTCATCAAATGACTTCCTTTGAGCCTGATCCTGCAGTTTAAGCCACTCTAGTTTGTAAGGATTCTTATGTGGAGCGTTAAAGTACGTATTGTTTCCAGTATATGGAAACGGCAATGAGGTTTTAGGTTTTTTTTTTATAACATCCAACACCAGACTTGGAATGTGAAAGTGAGGATACGGCTTACTTTTGGAAGGAAAATGTCTCCATTCATTTGTAAAAGCGTGGGTTTTTTGTATACTTTATCAATTTGATCAGCTGGACTTTTATGTATTGGCTGCTATGTAATTCATGAACAAAATGATAGGCTAGAATTACTTAATATTTAAATAAGATTGTATAGTCTATTTGTTTTGTAACAAGTTTCTGTAAATAAAATAATTTATACTGCTATTTATATGAAAATCCTGTCTCCGGCTGATTTCTCCAGTGAATGCCAACAGATTCATTAAACGGGGTTGAGAAAACATTTTATTATATACATAAGGATCACCTTTTTCCAAAGTTTGGGTCGCGAAAACAAGTTACACAAAATGGACATGGGTGTCATTTGCGATGCAGACAAAATAAGGCACGTGCACCACCATTACATGTTGATGACTCGGGACAGCTTCTGGACTCTGTTGAGCAACAGGTCCCCCTTCTTGATGGTCTCCTGGTACTGCCAGTTCTTACTGTCAGGCCTGTGGATGAGTAGAGATGGTTCATAAGACTCGGGCATAACTTTTTTTTTTTTTTTAAAGGATTCGTTCTTTGGGTTGGATGTGAAGGAAAGTGAATTTGTACCTGTTGGTTTCCACTATCTCGTTTACTTTGTCAATTTTGCAGTGAAGACGGCCGGCGGCAATAAACCTAGAGAGTTCCCTGTTAGGAAGAAGAGAGTTAAGTTAGTCTAGTTAATTAGTTAAGTCTGGTGAACTGGAGGGACAATGCTACGGGGATTGCCTTGGGTTCAGTGAATAAATAATGTGATGGTACGAGACAGTTTGCCTTTGATACAAGTCATAAACTTGCTCTTGAAGCTTCGGCTAAATGTCAAGTGTAATGTGGGACTCACTGGTCTATGAACTCATTGCTGACGCCGAAGGCCTCTGCCATGTATCCCAGGGTTAGGGAGCGGTAGGACTCCAGCAGCTGGCTGTAGGCCTGGATCCTCATCTCCCTCACATAGTAGCGGTAATGGGGGGCAAACAGCCAGTCCTTCTTCATCTCCTGTTCCACCGTAGCTGTGGGGAGGGTCACGCAATTGGCAATATTCCGCTATGGCCATCTTTAGTTAACATGGTCAGTTTGAGTTATCTTTAAATGCAGAACCCAGGAAAACAATGTTATGGTCGAAGTATTTTTCTGCAAGCAACTTGAAACCAGTATACCATACAGTAAGGCCAGATTGGAGTATTTGGCCGACAACGCTTAGCTGGCAGGTGTTCTTAGATAAATCTAAAGTATTTTTATGATCACTAGGGATAAAAAGCAGCGGTTTACCCAGAGACTGGAAGAAGACCGAGTAGCTGCAGTTGTAGAGGGAGAACAGGTACTGGCGAATGGGGGGAAGGCCGTGGAGGACCTCCAGGATCTCTGCTCCCTTTATCACCTAGGGAAGCATGGGAAGGACCAACCCCATTAAGAGGACCGCTTAATATCAGATTGAAGGGATAAGTCTCTTCATGATGTCTACTTTCACATTTACATAAGTCTACATAAAATAGAATGGTCAGCCAAACTAAAGATTTAGGGACGTAAATTTAGCATTTTTTGGGGGGGGGGTGGTTCTGCTTCCTACCTTTTCCCGCAGGTCGGGCCTTTTCAGGGCGATCATGCAAACGTAGACCGTGTATGTGACGAAGGTCTTGTAGTCCATGAGCTCGTAGGAGGTGAAGGTGGACACCGTGTCCAGGAAGAGCTCGGCAGCCTGCTTGAAGTCTCGGATGGCCACGCAGTACAAGCCCTGGTACACTTTGAGACGATTCCTGCGATCCCAGTCCCCACCTTCCTCGATCAGACTGAACAATCACATGGTGAGTGAAGGATACATGATAAGCAGTACACCGTGCTCTCCATGAGCAGGCTTCGACACATAAGAAAATACTAAACATATGTCGGACATTACAAATGGTGTCTTGTTGAAGTGGATTCTGTCCCCAGTGTGTTCACTACCTTTTGGCTTTCTCTGAGTTGCGTGTAATGAGGTCACTGTCCATGTAAAACAGGCCGATCCTCAGGAGGTAGAAGACGATGTCTAGTCTGTGGCCGAGTGCCACGGTCTTATCATAGGTCTTCCTGAAGGCAGTCAGGGCTCCCTCCTGTGGAAGCACAGGAGGGAGAATTAGGTACATTCATGGTGTTAATTTAACAATGTAATATATCGACTGTTGATATATGAACTTAAGGACTATAAAAGGAGGAGACAAATATGGATAACCGAGTAGTCAATCTCAATGATGCATACAATTCAGTTGACTCCGGGACTAGTTATTTCTGTACACTTCTTTAAAAGAGAGACACATTGATCATACCTTGTCCCCAATTCTGATGAGATATTCGGCTCTGGCCATCATTGCATCGCGGATCTCACTTTCTCCCAAGTTATTCTCTGCATCTTCGAGGACGTCATCCAGGCGTTTAAGCTCGTCCTCGTTGGCTTTCTTCATTTTACTCAGAAGGTCGGCGTCTTGCTGCCACTTGAGTTCCTTACAGAGCCCCTCGTAGTATGGAGCCATGTCTACAACACAATACATGGATTGCTCTCAGATTTTACGTTGTAAAATCACAATTCCAGCTCAATCTAGAATGACTCATTGCTGTGCACTCTAAATGTGTTAAATAAAATAAAGAAATACGCAGGACATTCCCTGAAATTAAAAAGTGGTAGCGTAGAAGACCAGTTTATTGATTCTGCCATGATGTACCTCTGAAGACCCCCAGCTGAACGGAGCTCCGTGGTTGACACATGACAAACCAAGTTTGCCCAACTAACGCTAGCTACGCTGTACGTTACAGTGGGAATGTATTTTTTCAACACAACATTAATGTCCACTGAGCAAAGGGTAGAATTGGTTATTAATGCAGTACTTATAGCAAAAGTGTGGGTGGATTTAATTATTCATACAAATAAATGACAACTCACTGTTAGCCTGAATCGCGTCCATGAGCTCCGTCTTCACTTTAGCGTCCTGTCGGTGCCCCTCCATTGTGAGCAGAAACTTCAGCTGGGCAATCCTCAGATCGGGGTTCTTGGGCAGACCCTCTTCTTCCAGATTCTCCAAAGGCATTTTGAGATTCGTACAAGAAATCCAACAACGTGTTTATGTGGTTCAGGTTGTCTTTATGTGTCAGACACAGTAGAATGTGCAAGCTAACCAACAATGACTACGGAAAACATTGAATGGCCGCTTCCGGTGGATGTTGTGTCAACGAGTAGGGTGAAGAAGGGTTTAGGGAACAGACTTAATGACTGCCACCTTCTGGTGGGAGTGGGTGATGACACGTCTGTCTTTTTGTAAAACCTGAAAGTTTGACGAAATCATGGTCTATAGTCCATTTCCCTTAAAAGGCGAGAGAGATCAGCATGACTGTGAGAATTTCTACCGTAAGTTACTGGTTGACTTGTTTTGGGGGTTTTCAAAGAATATAGCCAGGCTTTTCTTTGACAGCAGTTCAGTTCCAGCACACTCAATCACCTCCCATAAAGGAAAAATGGACAGCATATTCAGGGAACTGGTAGGTTAAGCTATACAAATGATGATATAATGTTCATTAGTATTTCAGAATTTCAGCATGATTATTATAATCAACAAGTAGTATATCCATTTTCAATTGAATATAATGTAAAAATACTTACATTTTGCTGATAATGATGTATAATGGAGAGTGGAAATGTATAGTATTGACATTTATAATTGTTCCAGTAGGAATACAATGTACAATCAGTGATCAGCGAAATTAGTATATAATAAGTACACTGATACACTGCTCACAGAAGATAGAAGCTACCCTTGGTGTTTTTTTCTCAACCTTAGACCCGTGGAAAAGTGCTGATATTCATTTTGATTTTGGGCATCGGGGGAAGCTTTCAAACTGGCTTCCATAATACTGGGATGAGTTCTCCCTCACCGGTAAGAAAGATATATTTCTCATAGATTGAACCCTACCTACTCTGTGTGTGTGTGTGTGTGTGTGTGTGTGTGTGTGTGTGTGTGTGTGTGTGTGTGTGTGTGTGTGTGTGTGTGTGTGTGTGTGTGTGTGTGTGTGTGTGTGTGTGTGTGTGTGTGTGTGTGTGTGTGTGAATGAGAGATAGTGGAATCCTCTGTCTGGCTTTGTACATCATGAGTTCAACCATCTGCCTGTCTTTACAGTACATCAAGAATTTCATCAACAGCAGTTGGAATGAGAGATATCAGAAGTACCCACCTTCAACAACAGTCAACCTCATCTGGGGCGTCATTGTCTCTACATATGCTGTGGGTGGGTTGTTTGGCGCGGCCAGTGTCAAGTTTGTCACTGGAAAGTTTGGAAGGTAAAAATGCCATATTGTATTATCAATAATCCAGATGAGCTAAAAAAAAAGGTTTGATTCACCGCCATACCTTTCCCTATAGGAAAAAGATTCTGATTGGGACCTGCCTCTTCTCAATCGTTGGAGGAGTAATCATGCTGGCTAGTAAAAATGCAAACTCCTTTGAAATGATCGTGACTGCACGGTTCATGAATGGCGTTGGAGCAGGTAAGGCAGATGAATGGATTCACTTGGGAGTCGTTGTGTAAAATGCAATCAGCCCGTTGCTAGGTCAGTGAGAGGCAGTGCGATGTGGTCTGGGGATGAATAATAATCAGTCCTATATGCATGTGCTTACTTTGAAGGCCTGGGTGGAAGTGTTCAGCTGATTTACCTGATGGAATCCTCCCCCAAACAACTTAGAAGCACATTGATGCTCAGCAATGTATTTTTCCTCTCTCTGGGAAAACTCTCCGGACAAGTCCTCGGACTAAGGCATTGATATGAAAAAGTCTTTTAAAATCATTCAATAAGGTTTTTGTATTATAACATTATTATATATTATTATAAGGGTAATGGGACAAATGACATTCGTTAGTCCAGGTTGTGCTGCTCTTACAATGCCATCTCTCTCTCTCTCTCTCTCTCTCTCTCTCTCTCTCTCTCTCTCTCTCTCTCTCTCTCTCTCTCTCTTCTCTCTCTCTCTCTCTCTCTTCTCTCTCTCTCTCTCTCTCTCTCTCTCTCTCTCTCTCTCTCTCTCTCTCTCTCTCTCTCTCTCTCCGTCTCTCTCCCTCCCCCTCTCTCTCTCTCTCTCTCTCTCTCTCTCTCTGATGTGGTACTGTAGTGTACTGTTGGGTCGTGAACACCTGTGGAACCTCCTGCTCTTTGCTCCTGCGTGTCTCGTCGTCGTCCAGTTGCTCGCCCTGCCTTTCTTCCCCGAGGCACCCAGATACCTGCTGATGGATAGAGAGGACATCAGCGCCTGCCGGAAAGGTCGGCCATACCTTGCCATATATAGAACATCCAAATAAATAGGACTTTGCCAATCATGCACATATCCAAAATCAAAGAAAAAGGCCACCATAACTAGACAATGCACCACCATGACACCTGCTGGTATATAGTATGTGTTATTCAATACTGAGTAATACTCATTTAGCAGGCAATTTGACGCAAAGCAACTTACATTGAATTAAGATCTACTTAATTAAGGAACAGATAGAGGTCATGCAGCTGCATGACCTCTATCTGCTCCTTAATTAAAAGCCTGTGGTCTAATTGGAATCAGACAAAGTATATGTTGGCTGGGAGTGGAACATCTGAGTGTCTGCACCCTGACTCCTAACTGTGCGTGGTCTCTGTTAATCGCAGAATGCATTGTGCCTTACAGTGAACTGTCTTTCTACCAAGCACTGCAGAGACTATGGGGCCCTGGCGAGTACCAAGTGGAGATTGACGAGATGTTGGCGGAAAGAGCGGCCTCTAAAGGGGTCCAAGTTAAAAGCCTGCAGGAGTTTCTTCAAGACAGTGGCATCAAAAGTCAAATCATCGCCATTATGGTCATCTCAGCCTGCATCCAGTTGTCAGGGATGTCTGCAGTGAGAAGAGAACCCCTTACCAATCTGTCCTTTAGGGTCCTTCATTGGACCAGATATACACCTCAAACAATCTGCAGCTGAGCTACTTATTCAATGGAAAAATAAAGAGTATTCTATCATTAAAGTAAGTGTGTAAATGGCCAAAGACACTGTTCCAAGCATTGTATCTTCTTACTCTTTCTCACCCACCCAGATCAGTATCTTCTCATTTGACATTTTAAATAAGGCAGAAGTCCCGGTCGACCAAATCCGTTACATCACGCTGGGCTTTGGAGTATCAGAAGTTCTTGCCACCATCACCTCTGTAAGATATATTCTGAACCTGTAATCGTCAATCTTTGCATGTTAAAGGGATTTTCAAGAGATTTTCAAGAGGAAAGGTCTGTGGCTATACAATGCGCCCTAGTTTTCCTTCTTTCTTTCTTCTCTTTCTTTCTTTCTTCTTTCTCTTTCTCTCTCTTTCCCTCTTTTCTCAGACCCTGATTGTAGAGTGCATAGGACGCAAGCCCCTCCTGCTTGGAGGTTTCAGCATCATGTTCACTATGCTGCTGTTGATAACCATCATGCTCAACCTTAAGGTGAGCTTGAGTTGACCTCCCCCCAGCTGAGACACAGAACGAGGCCATAGCCTTACAACACATATTCTTATATTTTTATTTTATTTTATAAGGTTAGGGTTATTCCTTAATTATTATTTTGTACACTGTATGTACACTGTCCTGCTATTGCTGGGGTTCTACACTCAGGGACTTTCAGGTGTAAATAGAAAAGAGGCAAATACAAATACAAGGGTTTTTTGGGTTGGATGTTTTATGTTGAATGTCGGCATTGCATGTGAAAACAATATAGATTTGAGGATGTCATATATGGTAGCACTCTTTCAGAATCCTGCCCCATGGGTTGCATACTGCACCGCTGCTTTGTTTATGGTCTTCATCATGTGTGTCAGTGGAGGACCTAGTATGTAATTACACACACACTCACACAAGATAAAAAATTGAAGCGTAATTCATGGAGGATGTGAAAGCTTTTCTGGGGTTATTCAGGTGGAGTGAACATGGCCCTCATCAACGACAGCTTTGAACAGTCGCATCATCCGGCTGCCATGACCCTCAGTGGCTTACAGCGTTGGGGCCAGTTCGCTGTCCTAGGCCTTGTCTTCCCCTTCATCAATGTATGTACACGCCCACAAACACCAAACTAACTTCATAGCTCACATAGATAATCTTGTTCACTGGTAAATCATTTGTTGCATTGGCCACCGAGTCATTATTCTTTGTCCAACAATGAATGACAAACAATCCAAGAGACCCACCGTTGAGGTATCGTAAAGGAATCACAACTTGTGATTTCTAAGTTAGTTTAAACTGTATCATGTTTGGCTGTCAGTGTTTATTGTTGTGTGATATTTAGAGGGGCTTTTAATTCAGACGTAAATATATTTGTTATAAAAAATAATATATAATATATATATATATATATATATATATATAATATATAATATATATATATATATATATATATATATATATATATATATATATATATATATATATAACAAATAAGATATACATCATTTTAGTGAAACACTTGTGATTCCTCTTCTCAAGTTCTTCCCTCGTCTTCCCCCATGTGTCACAGGAAGGCCTGGGCTCTTACTGCTTCCTGCTGTTTGCCTGCTTCTGCCTGCTGGGGGCGCTGTACAGCTTATTCCTGGTGCCCGAGACCAAGGGCAAGTCCCCAAAGGAGATCTCCCAGGAGTTCAAAAGACTCGCTGTGGGTGGGAAGTTCTTTGGACGGAATCAATTCATGGAGACCAGGTTGTGAACTGGGCCGATTGTTTGGAAGCAATTTTATGAAATTTTAATTGTACATTTGTATTTACTAGACTGTATAAGAATTTGACCGTCCACTTTTGTTTAATTAAAAGCAAAGCAAAATGTGTATGTTTCTTTTGTTATCTTCACTGTACTCCAATCTCCCTATGCTAATTTAAATGCTGCTAATGCTGTTAACTATAAGGAGACTACAATGGACTAATGCGGAAGGCCTATAACAACAATGGATTAATTATGTAGGCCTATAACAAACTACAACGGATGAATTATGTAGGCCTATAACACACTACAATGGATCACTTATGTAGGCCTATAACAAGAGTACGATGGTGTAAGTATATAAGAGGTCTACATTGGATGACTGCAGGGCTGTACCTGGAGGAGCTGAGCAGCGGCACTGCTCCTCTATTCAGCCCCTATAGAGGAGGATGATGATTAACAAAGGGTTAAAATGTTTAATAAGTTAAAATGTCTTATTATTCTGTTAATCATTTAGCTGTATATATAACACACATGCACTATACAAAAAGTTGAACATTACAGTAAACAAAGCTTTAGCTTACTTGCGTGTGGCTAGTGTGTTAGACTCCCAGCCCCACTTTGTTTATATAGGCTAGTATCGTTAAAAACAATCTTTAAAATTGCTTTGATATGCACAATAAGTGCAAATCACTTTAAGATACTCAGAATATAGATATGTAACAAGAGGAGCAGGGAATGCTCACAGACTAACGGGGACAGAGGTGAGGGAGAGCAGCAATCAACAAATACAACAATTACCGGTATATTTGGCATAATGATGAAGTAGTAGGAGTAAATAATAAATGAATCAAAGGATCTACTAAAACAATCCTCGTCCTGGGAATGTAGGTCCTATCCTGGGTCCGTTCCCCTTAACCAAACCCTAAAACCTGAACCTGACCCTAAAACCAACCACTGAAACCAAACCCTAACCCTTATAGCGACTCTCAAAAACCATCCCTCATGCGTAATCCTAACCCAAAAACACACCATACCTACAGTAAACCCTATTACAAACCATAATTATAAAACGAACACTCTTTCTTTTCATTCTAACTAGTTCTTGGAGATAAGTTTTGAATTCGTTTTTAGAGGCGTGTGTGAGTGCTTTCCCCTGGCGCCACAAGATGGCGCCAGGGTTCCTTGAGCGCTAACTTAACCCTAGACCACTAAAACTAAAACTAAACCCTGAAACCAATAAGCCCAATAGGAAAAGCTTAACCTTTATGACGCCTAAAACCAAAACCCTCAAACCCTATTCCTGAAGACCGAATGCCTTGTATCTACACAATCCACATGTGTCTAACACCCTATATTCTGCATTTTGATATCAATAAAATTATTCATATTTGTGTTGTGGACTGTGGAGATGATTCTGCCCAAATCATTAAAATCGAAATGACTTGGCTGTCTTAAATTGTGAGTAAAATATGACAAATGGCTTGTGCATACGGACCTGGTCACTCTATTGACTTATCGTGCGTTTCTATGAATAATGAGTGGAATGAGTCCGAGGTGCCAGTGGGAATTATAGTTAGGTGGACACCAGTAGTTCCATCGAAGGCCATTGCTAACTAGAAATGCTTGGACAGAAGTTGTCCATTGCTAACTAGAAATGTATTGACAGAACCAGAATAGGCCTACAGAAAAGTACACAAATCAGACCCCAATAGAGGAAGGCCGAGCTCTCTGAGTGGCCAACGACGTGCGTCGCAACGTAGGTCGCATTGGTCGCGTCGTAGGTCGCATTGGTCGGGTCGTAGGTCGCATTGGTCGCGTCGGTCGCTGTGTTGGTCGCTCGTCTGGCTGCTTCAGCCGCTGTGGTCGCTGGCTGGCTCGGTCGCTCAAAGTCTATGGGCGGTCCTTAATTAGTTAATTTGCATGTTATTAACGTTTTTTTTGCGACAGTTGAAGTACCAGAAAGCCATGCTCTCTGGCGAAAGCTTCCTACAGCTCTTTATTGCAAATATTATTTTTATATTGAAGTAGGTCTACAGTTTGAAAATGATATGGTGAAATCGTTGGTCTATATCAGTAATCAATAAAAATGTATTAGTTGTAAATTTGGGGCGTATTCAAATAATCTATTTTATATGTTATATATACTGTATATATCTATATATTTGCTGTCTTAAATGTCATTAAGCCTAATAAGGTATATTAGGCACAAAGCACTTCGTTATAGAGTGATATGTTAGTTGTAATTTGGGCGTAATGAAATAATGTATTTTAGATATTATATATAGCCTATTTGTTTTGTTAAATGTCATTAAGACTAATAAGGTATGTTATGCACAAAGTTCTTCGTCATAGAGTGATAAAGATTTTTATCGGTCGTCATCAAAAAAAACATAAGGGGTAACAATGTTGTTTTTCATCAAATTAAACTTAAGGGGTAACACTGTCGTTTTTTTTTATCAAATCAACGATGTCGATATTTATCAAATACAACATAAGGGGTTACCCCATCATTTCATTTATCATATGAAACATATGGGTAAGACACTGTCCATTTTTTTATCAAATAAAACATATGGGTAACACTGTCATTTTTTATCAAATAAAACATAAGGGGTAACACTGTCATTTTTTATCAAATAAAACATATGGGGTAACACTGTCATTTTTTTATCAAATAAAACATAAGTGGTAACACTGTCATTTTTTATGAAAAAAAATATATGGGGTAACACTGTCATTTTTTTATCAAATAAAACATAAGGTAACATGTCGTTTTTAATAAAACAAAACACTAGGGGTACACTGTCGTTTTTTATCAAAATAAAAAATAAGGATAAAACACGTAGCCATAGGGTTAATCATACAGAATATAAATGTCGTTATTTTATCAAAATAAAACATAAGGGGTACACAGTACGTTTATCTACGGATAAAACATAAGGTAACACTGTTGTTTTTATCAATCAAATAAAGCATACATAATGAACTAACAGTCGTTTTTTTATCGGAATAAAACATAAAAGAGGTCAACACTGTGGTTTTTTTTATCAAAATAAAAACATTAAGGGGTAACACTGTTATTTTTTATCAAAATAAAACATAAGGGGTCAACACTGTCGTTTCTTTATCAAATAACAACATAAGGGGTAACGCTGTCTATTTTTATGAATAAAATACTATGGGGTAACACTGTCATTTTTTATCAAATTAAACACGAAAGGGGTAACACTGTCGTTTTTTATCAAAATAAAACATAAGGGTACTACTGTCGTATTTTTATCAAATCAAACCAATGTCAATATTTATCAAATAAAACATAAGGTAACTTCTGTTTTTTTATCAAATAAAATATATGGGTAACACTGTTGTTGTTTTTTATCAAATAAAACATAAGACAGGGTAACACTTCGTTTTTTATCAGACAATAACACATAAGGGGTAACACTGTCGTTTTTTATCAAATAAAACATAAGAAGGGGTTAACACTGTGGTTTTTTATCAAATAAAACATAAGGGGTAACACTGTCGTATTTTCATCGGTCGTCATACAACCATAAGGTTAACACTGTTGTTTTTTTTATCAAGTAGGCTAAACTAAGGGTAACAGCTGTCATTTTTTTATTCAAATAAAACAAGAACGGTAACACTGTCGTTTTTTATCAAAATAAAACTAAGGGGTAACACTGTCGTTTTCTTACATCAAATAAAACATAAGGGGTAACACTGTTCATTTCTTATCATAAAAAAAACCATGTGGTAACACCAGCGATATTAATGGTCTGCTTAGCTCAGGAGGTAGAGCAGTGTCGTCTAGTAACCAAAGGGTTGCTAGTTCGATCCCCAGCTTCCTTCCGAGCTGAGTGTTGATGTGTTCTTTCAGCAAGAGACAGTTAAGCCCTAACTGCTCCTGAACGATCTGGCTGTCGCCTTTGCATGTTGGCTCTGCTCTCAATGTGGTGTATTAACTGATGTAAGTCGCTTTGGATAAAGCCGTCTGGACGAAAATGGCCCTAAATGTTACAATATTTATGAATCAAAAACAACGTCGTATTTTTATCGGGTCGTCATCAAAAAAAACACAAAAAAACACTTGTTTTTTCTCAAATAAAACTTAAGGGGTAACACTGTCGTTTTTTTTATAAATTAAACAATGTGGATATTTATCAAAACAACATAAGGGGTAACACTTTCGTATTTTTATCGACGTCCATCAAAAAAACATAAGGGTAAACACTGTTTTTTATCAAATAAAACGTAAGGGTAACACTGTCATATTTTCACGGCCGTCATCAAAAAAACATAAGAGTAAACACGTAGTTTTGTCATCCAAATAAAACATCAAGGGCGGTAACACTGTCGTGTTTTATCAAAATAAAACTAACGGGGTACACACTGTCGTTTTATTTTCAGACAAACGCATAAGGGGTAACACTGTCGTTCTTTGATCAAATAAAACATTAAGCGTTAACACTGTCGTTTGATCAAATAAACATAAGGTTCAACACTGTCGTTTTTTAATCAAATTAAACGAAATTCGGATATTTTATCAAATACAACATAAGCCGTAACACTTTCGAATTTATCGGTTGTTCTCAAAAAACAAACATAAGGGTAAGCACTGCTTGTTTTTTATCAAATAAAACTTAAGCTACACTCGTTTTTTTTATCAAATCAAACAATCTCGATATTTACAAATAAATCATAGAGTAACACTGTCCTTTTTTTAATCGTATTTTAATGCGCAGTCCCGTCATCAAAATAACACAAGCGGTAACACTGTAGTTTTTTTATCAATAAACAGAAGGGGCTAACACTGTCGTATTCTTTAGTCAAAAACCAAACAATGTCGATGATTTATCAAATAAAACACAAGGGAGTACACTGATCGTTTTTTAATCCATACGAAAAGCAATTGGGTAGAACGACTTAGCGAAATTATGGGACTGCTGTAGCCTCAGGAGGCCTTATAGCAGTGCTCTAGTAACCAACAGGTTGCTAGTTCGATCCCCAGCTCCTCCTAGCTGGGTGTTTGATGTGTTCTTGAGCAATAGAACGGCTTCCCCTTAACCTGCTTCTATGACGATCGGCTGTCGCCTTGCCATGGGATCTTGACTCTTTGTCAATGTGTGTTTATCTAATCTATGTAAGTCCTTTCGATAAAAGCGGCTGCTAAATCCCTAAATGCCTTAAATGTAAACTATTTATGAATAAAAACAACTGTCGTCATTTTTATCGAGTCGTCATTCAAAAAAACACTTGTTGTTTTTTATCAAAATAAAACTTAAGGGTAACACCTGTCGTTTTTCTTATCAACATGTAAACAATGTGGCAGTATTCATCAAATACAAACATAAGCCAGGTAACAGCTTCTCGTATTTTTACTCGTTCGTCATCAAAAAAACATACAGCCGGTAACACTGCTGTCTTTTTATCAAATAAACTGTAAGGAGGTAACACCTGTCGTTTTATTTATCAAATCAACCAATGTCGCATATTTCTCCAAATAAATCATAAGGGTGGAACCAACTGTCGTATTATCGGTCGTCATCAAAAAAACACAAGGTAACACTGTCGTTTTTTATTCAAATAAAACAATAAGGGTACACTCGCCTCGTTTTTTATAAAATAAAACGATAAGGGGTAACACCTGTCCGTTTTTTTTATCCAATTCTGACAATGTATGCGATATTTATCCAAATACAACATAAGGGTAACACTTTCGTATTTTATCGTCGTCATCAAAAAAACATTTAAGGGTAACACTGGTTGTTTTTAATCAAATAAAACTTAAGGGGGTAACCACTGTCGTTTTTTATGCAAATCCCAAACCCAATGTCGATAGATTTATCCAAAATGAAATCCATAACAAAAGCAACAAACCCGGTAAACCCAACTTGCGTACTCCTTTAAATCCCTGTCAGTCATCCAACATCAGAGAGAGGAAAAAAGCCCACCCAGCCATTTCAGCGACCCGTACACACTTCCGTTCTTTTCCTCACTAAAACATACACGGGTAACACTGTGCGTTATTGTTTATCCCCAAACCGAACAAACTGCGATATTGTCATCAAGAACAACACCCAAGCAACGCGGCCAGCACGATGCGAACGCCAGCTGCTCGTTTTTATCATACGAAAGC
>OLKM01000055.1:529383-541728 GCA_900291075.1 Melanogrammus aeglefinus
CATTCATCCGTCGCCACAACCAGAGAACCCCGCCTCTGGGGGTACCCAAAATCTGGCTAGGGTTCTGTCAAACACACCCCAAAAGCCCCACCCCAAAAACACCACGCCAAGATCACCCGCAAACCACCACCCTTTACAAAAACACTCAGGCAACTTTTCAGGAGGACACTCGTTTCCGCAGTCTGGGACACTCAAGATCTGATTAACAGACAAATTTATTCCATGAGTTTGTTTACACATTACGTTCCAAGGGCCCAACACGTTCTCGCCGCGCGTTTGACGTGGGTGTGATCGGAATTGTGATTGTCAGTGTGACATTCACATCATAGAGGGACTGTGTTTTTATGTAGCGAATGGGCTAATAAGACGGGTATAGCATCTGTTTGTCATATTATAGCGCATTGATAGCATATGTACAGGCCTCTGATGCATCTTTGTACGCTTCAATAGCCTGGATAGCATCGTGATAGGCCTGTATGAGCCATTCTGCAAAGCGCCTGGATAGCATCTGTTATAGCCTGGGTGTGGGATAGCAGGTCTGGTATAGTGGCTAGCATTGTATTAGCTAGGGTGGGTAGCTCGGTAGAGCCTGGGTAGCATTCTGGTCTAGAAACTAATAGACATCGGTACCTAGCCTCTGTTGCAATCGTACAGGCTCTGGATTAGCATCTGAACCGTTATCGTGTTAGCATCTTTTAAGACTAGATAGCATCTGTTAATAAGCATGATAGCATATGTGCCTTGCACATTGCGCCACTAGGTTCCGTTGTCCAGACAAACTGTCAGTTGTTGTTGTCTCTGCTGTTCTTGGAATTGTTTGCCGTTTTTGGACTATTTATGTTAGGTTGGTAAAGAGTCTTTTTGGATGTACACACAATCTGTTAAATGTTGAGTCCCACCTTCTTATGAGATGGGGTTTACCTGTGACGTGATCTCTTAGCTGAAGTTTACTTAAGTATTCAGCGTTGTAGTTGATGACCACTCAACCTATCTCACTACTTAATTCAAGCCCACAGCGCACACGGCCATATCGAAGTGACCGCTTCAAGCAAGCGAAAAGCAGTCTGGTCCTCACAGCCCGTCTGGTATGGGCTCTGCTGGATGGGGGGGGTCTGCCTTGGATCTATTTGAACCGTCACGTTAACCAGCGGCCATCTTGTTCTGGCTCGTAGAATTTAAGTATTCAGCATAGCGTCGCGAACTTTGAGCTCTTCTGGTCTCTCTGCGTGTAGCTCTACAGGCTTCAGAGTTTAACCGTAACAAACTTTCAAAAGGTAAAATATGAATCAAGGAAAAAAAGGTGTGAATTACTGATAAGGTTTCAAAAGTTTTTTTTCCTATTTTTTAAGATTTTTGGATATTTTCGGGTAGCCTAACTTTAAAAACATTATTCAAAGTCATTGGGAAGCCCATCCCGCTCAGTGCTTGTGAGATTAGGATAGGCCCTACTTAGATTTTCAAAGTAACTTTTCTTGCAAACTTCTGCTTTGACGCTTACTAAAGAGGTTCATCCTTTTCATTAAGATGTTTTTTTTGATTCGGTGAGGGCAATTGATAGTTAATGCTCTTTTATATAAACTTCCCAAATAGGTTTATTTCAAGTTCACAATGTATTTGGGGTGGAATCTTTTTCCAATTTAGGAGTTTTATTCAAAGAACCACTTATTGGTCTTTTTTCTCACTCTTTCATCCGGTATGTTTCCGTGTTAGTGTTTAGTTTGTGTCGGTACTCTTAGGCTGAATCCCATTTTCTTTGCTCAAAGGAAAAATTCTCATCCCTTTAGCCCTCACTGGTGCGCGTTCGCACGCTGCGTTGGAGCCATGTCCCAATACCAGTTTAAAGGGTTAGCTTAGGTGGTTAAGAGAGGGGAGGGCGCTAAACATCCCCTCCAAATTGAGGATTTTCGATGGGCTCCTCAAGCGCTTCAGTTGTGACTTGCTCCCACATACCTTGCGAGGAAAACTGGAAATCTGAGAAATATCTAGACAAGATGCGAGGGCGAAAAGATGCGAAGGATTTTTGAAAAAAACACAAATTTAAAGATGTTTTCTCTGTAATAAACTATTAATTATTTGTATTAATTATACTCTGCAGCCCGGAGCCGCTCTGGTACTTCTCGGAAAGATTGGAATATCCATACGACATCGAGGCCCGGAGGCAGCTCCCCGCCCTGGGGCCTCCGCAGCCGACCCCGGTCCGCGGGCGGGCTGCAGAGCCCGTTGATTAGGGCTCTGCAGCCCGGCCGTTGGGACCGGGCGGCCCGCGGTCGGGGAAGGCTGCCAGGGCTCATGTCGCGTAATGAGATTCCAGAATCTTCCGGATGTTCGTAGTGACTCCAGGTGGAAAAAATTAACTAATTATTTTATAATTTATATTAGTAATATTTATATAAGTACATGTTATATTTATCGAAATGTAGTTTTCCAATGCTATTATAGACTAGATTCGTTATAACATTTATAACCAGATACATGAACCACGCTGGGTATGACCTTGTCATGGCACTATATCGCTAGTTATGCGATTAGCTGCGTAATCTCCGCAACGATGGATAGTTCCATGTCAAACACACTTGCAGGCCACAAAAGCACTTCGTTATTATAGAGTGATATGTTAGTTTGTATATTGGGCCGTAATGAAATAATGTATTTTAGATATTATATATAGCGCCTATTGTGTTTTGTTAAATGTCATTAAGACCTAATAAGTATGTTATGTTACAAAGTGCTTCGTCATAGAGTGATATAAGATTTTTATCGGTCGTTCATCAAAAAAACATAAGGGGTAACAATGTTGTTTTTTATCAAATAAAACTTAAGGGGTAACACTGTCGTTTTTTTTATCAAATCAAACGATGTCGATATTTATCAAATACAACATAAGGGGTTACCCCATCATTTCTTATCATATGAAACATATGGGGTAACACTGTCATTTTTTATCAAATAAAACATATGGGGTAACACTGTCATTTTTTTATCAAATAAAACATAAGGGGTAACACTGTCATTTTTTATCAAATAAAACATATGGGGTAACACTGTCATTTTTTTATCAAATAAAACATAAGTGGTAACACTGTCATTTTTTATGAAAAAAAATATATGGGGTAACACTGTCATTTTTTATCAAATAAAACATAAGGGGTAACACTGTCGTTTTTAATCAAATAAAACATAAGGGGTAACACTGTCGTTTTTTATCAAATAAAACATAAGGGGTAACACAGTCGTTTTTTATCGGATAAAACATAAAGGGTAACACTGTCGTTTTTTTATCAAATCAAAAAATGTCGATATTTATCAAATAAAACATAAGGGGTAACACTCATCTTCTTATCATATGAAAGAAATGGGTAACATTAGGCGATATGTTGTGAATTAAAAACATAAAGGGGTAACACTGTCGTTTTTTTTTCAACTTAAAACATAAGGGGTAACACTCGTAATTCATCGGTCATCGGTCGTCATCAAAAAAACATAAGGGGTAACGCTGTCGTTTTTTATCAAATAAAAGCTTAAGGGGTAACACTGTCGTTTTTTAATCAAATCAAATAATGTCGATATTTATCAAATACAACATAAGGGGTAACACTGTCGTTTTTTATCAGGACAAAGCATAAGGGGTAACACTGTCGTTTTTTATCAAATAAAACTTAAGGGGTAACACTGTCGTTTTTTTTCAAATAAAACATCAGGGGTAACACTGTCGTTTTTTATCAAATAAAAACATAAGGTGTAACACTGTCATTTTTTATGAAATAAAATATATGGGGTAACACTGTCATTTTTATCAAATAAAAACACAAGGGTTACCACTGTCCGTTTTTTTATCAAATTTAAAACAATAAGGGATAACACTGTCGTATTTTTATCAAATCAAACAATGTCAATATTTATCAAATAAAACAATAAGGGGTAACACTGTCATTTCTTATCATATGAAAAATATGGGGTAACACTGTCATTTTTTATCAAATAAAACATATGGGGTAACACTGTCATTTTTTATCAGACAAAACATAAGGGGTAAAACTGTCGTTTTTTATCAAATAAAACATAAGGGGTAACACTCGTTTTTTTTATCAAATAAAACATAAGGGGTAACACTTGTCGTATTTTCATCGGTCGTCATCAAAAAAAAACTCATAAGGGGTAACACTGTTGTTTTTTATCAAGTCTAGGCCTAAAACATAAGGTGGTAACATTGTCTTTTTTTATCAAATAAAACAAGGTGTAAACACTGTCGTTTTTTTATCAGACAAAACATAAGGGTACAACTGTTCATTTTTTATCAAAATTAAACATAAGGGTAACACTGTCGTTTTTTATCAAATAAAACATAAGGGGTAACACTGTCGGTTTTTTATCAAATAAAACATAAGGGGTCAACACTGTCATTTTCTTTATCATACGAACAGAAAGTGTGGTAACACCCAGCGATATTAATGGTCCTGCTTAGCTCAGGAGGTAAGAGCAGCAGTTGTGTAACCAGGGTATGCTAGATCAATCTCCGAGCTCCCTCCGAGCTGAGTGTTGATGTGTTCTTCAGCAAGAGACAGTTAGCCCTTAACTGCTCTTGACGATCTGGCTGTCGCCTTGTGCATGGTTGGCTTCTGCTGTTCCTCAATGTGTGTATTAACTGATGTAAGTCGCTTTGAATAAAAGCGTCTGCTAAATGCCCTAAATGTAAATATTTATGAATAAAAACAACTGTCGTATTTTTATCGGTCGTCATCAAAAAAAACACAAAAAAACACTGTTGTTTTTTATCAAATAAAACTTAAGGGGTAACACTGTCGGATTTTTATCGGTCGTCATCAAAAAAAACACAAGGGGTAACACTGTCGTTTTTTATCAAATAAAACATAAGGGGCAACACTGTCGTATTTTTATCAAACCAAACAATGTCGATATTTATCAAATAAAACACAAGGGGTAACACTGTCGTTTTTTATCATACTAAAGCAATGTGGTAACACCGGCGATATTAATGGTCTGCTTGGCTCGGAGTGTAAGAGCAGTTTCTAGTAAGCCAAAAGGTTCTAGTTCAATCCCAGGCTCCTCCTAGCTGAGGTGGTGATGTGTTCTTGACAAGAGACGGTTAGCCCTAACTGCTTCTGACGATCTGGCTGTCGCCTTGCATGGTTGACTCTGCTGTCAATGTGGTGTATTAAACTGATGTAGTCGGCTTTGGATAAAGAGCGTCTGCTAAATCCTAAATGCCTTAAATGTAAATATTTATATGAATAAAAACACGACTGTCATATTTTTTATTGGTTCGTCATCAAAAAAAAACACTGTTGTTTTTTATCAAATAAAACTTAAGGGGTAACACTGTCGTTTTTTTTTATCAAATTAAACAATGTGGATATTTATCAAATACAACATAAGGGGTAACACTTTCGTATTTTTATCGGTCGTCATCAAAAAAAACATAAGGGGTAACACTGTTGTTTTTTATCAAATAAAACTTAAGGGGTAACACTGTCGTTTCTTTATCAAATCAAACAATGTCGATATTTATCAAATAAATCATAAGGGGTAACACTGTCGTATTTTTATCGGTCGTCATCAAAAAAAAAACATAAGGGGTAACCACTGTCGTTTTTTATCAAATAAAAACATAAGGGGTAACACTGTCGTATTTTTATCAAACCAAACAATGTCGATATTTATCAAATGAGAACACAAGGGGTAACACCTGTCGTTTTTTAATCATAACTAAGCAATGTGGTAACACTAGCGATATTTATGTTCTGCTTAGCTCTGGAGGTAGAGCAGTGCGTTGTCTCTTGTCTAGTAAACCAAAAGGTTGCTAGTTCGATCCCCAGCTCCTCCTAGCTGAAGTGTTTATTGTTTCTTGAGCAAGGAGACTGTTTAGCCCTAACTGCTCCTGACGATCTGGCTGTCGCCTTGCATGGTTATGACTCTGCTGTCAATGTTTGTATTAACTGATGTAATCGCTTTGGGATAAAAGCGTCTGCTAAATCCCTAAATGCCTTAAATGTTAAATATTTATTGAATAAAAATACTGTCGTATTTTTTATCGTTCGTTATCAAAAAAAAAACACAAAAAAAACACTGTTGTCTTTTTTATCAAATAAAACTTAACGAGGTACACTGTCGTTTTTTTTTTATCAAATTAAACAATGTGGATATTTATATCAAATACAACATAAGGGGTAACACTGTCGTATTTTCATCGGTCGTCATCAAAAAAAACATAAGGGGTAACACTTTTGTTTTTTTATCAAATAAAACATAAGGGGTAACACTGTCGTTTTTTATCAAATAAAACATAAGGGGTAACACTGTGTCGTTCTCGTTTTTTATCAAAAAAACATAAGGGGTAACACTGTCGTTTTTTATCAAATAAAACATAAGGGGTAACACTGTCGTTTTTTATCAAATAAAACATAAGGGGTAACACTGTGTTTTTTTTATCAAATAAAACATAAGGGGGGTAACACTGTCGTTTCTTTATCAAATCAAACAATGTCAATATTTATCAAATAAATCATAAGGGGTAACACTGTCGTATTTTTATCGGTCGTCATCAAAAAAAACACAAGGGGTAACACTGTCGTTTTTTATCATACTAAAGCAATGTGGTAACACTAGCGATATTTATGGTCTGCTTAGCTCAGGAGGTAGAGCAGTTGTCTAGTAACCAAAAGGTTGCTAGTTCGATCCCCAGCTCCTCCTAGCTGAGTGTTGATGTGTTCTTGAGCAAGAGACGGTTAGCCCTAACTGCTCCTGACGATCTGGCTGTCGCCTTGCATGGTTGACTCTGCTGTCAATGTGTGTATTAACTGATGTAAGTCGCTTTGGATAAAAGCGTCTGCTAAATCCTAAATGCCTTAAATGTAAATATTTATGAATAAAAACTGTCGTATTTTTTTATTGGTCGTCATCAAAAAAAACACTGTTGTTTTTATCAAATAAAACTTAAGGAGGTAACACTGTTTTGTTTTTTTTTATCAAATATTAAAACAATGTTGGATTAATTTATCAAATATACAACATAAGGGGTAACACTTTTCCTATTTTTATCGGTCGTCATCAAAAAAAAAACATAAGGGGTAACACTGTTGTTTTTTATCAAATAAAACTTAAGGGGGCAAACTGTTCGTTTCTTTATCAAATCATCAACAATGTCGATTATTATCATAATATATCATAATGGGCTAACACTGTCCGTTATTTTTATCGGTCCGTCATCAAATAAAACATAAGGGGTAACACTGTCGTTTTTTAATCAAATAAAACATAAGGGGTAACACTGTCGTATTTTTATCAAATCAAACAATGTCGATATTTATCAAATAAAACATAAGGGGTAACACTGTCATTTCTTATCATACTAAAGCAAATGTGGTAACACTAGAGATATTTATGGTCTGCTTAGCTCAGGAGGTAGAGCAGTTGTCTAGTAACCAAAAGGTTGCTAGTTCGATCCCCAGCTCCTCCTAGCTGAGTGTTGATGTGTTCTTGAGCAAAAATGTAAATATTTATGAATAAAAACTGTCGTATTTTTATCGGTCGTTATCAAAAAAAACACAAAAAAATACTGTTGTTATTTATCAAATAAAACTTAAGGGGTAACACTGTCGTTTTTTTTATCAAATTAAACAATGTGGATATTTATCAAATACAACATAAGGGGTAACACTTTCGTATTTTCATCGGCCGTCATCAAAAAAAACATAAGGGGTAACACTGTTGTTTTTCATCAAATAAAACATAAGGGGTAACACTGTCGTTTTTTATCAAATAAAACATAAGGGGTAACACTGTCGTTTTTTTATCAGGACAAAGACCATAAGAGGTAACACTGTCGTTTTTTTATCAAATAAAACATAAGGGGTAACACTGTCCTTTTTTTATCAAATAAAACATAAAGGTGTAACACTGTTCGTTTTTTATCCAAATAAAACGATAAGAGGGTAACCACTGTCGTTTTTTATATCAAATAAAACTTAAGGATAACACTGTCGTTTTTTATCAAATAAAACATAGGGTGGTAACACTGTCGTTTTTTATCAAATAAAACATAAGGTGGTAACACTGTCGTTTTTTTATAAAAAAAAACATAAGGGGTAACCACTGTGTTTTTTTAATCAAATCAAACAATGTCGATATTTATCAAATAAATCATAAGGGGTAACACTGTCGTATTTTTATCGGTCGGCATCAAAAAAAACACAAGGGGTAACACTGTCGTTTTTTATCAAATAAAACATAAGGGGTAACACTGTCGTTTTTTATCAAATAAAACATAAGGGGTAACACTGTCGTTTTTTATCAGACAAAACATAAGGGGTAACACTGTCGTTTTTTATCAAATAAAACATAAGGGGTAACACTGTCGTTTTTTATCAAATAAAACATAAGGGGTAACACTGTCGTATTTTTATCGTTCGCATCAAACAAAGTCGATAAGAAGGGTAGGTAACACTGTTTGTCGTTTTATCAAATCAAAACAATGTCGATATTTATCCAACAAAACATACGCGGGGGTAACACTGTCGGTCGTTTTATCAATAAAAACATAAGGGGGGTAACACTTTCGTATTTTTTATCGGTCGCCATCAAAAAAACCATAAAGGGGTAACACTGTCGTTTTATTCAAATCAAACAATGTCGATTATTTATCAAATAACAACTTTAGGGGTAACACTGTTGTTTATTATCATATGAAACATTTGGGGGCTGCCAGCGTCGCAGCAGCCGTCATTAAGGTCGTTATCCATATCCATCTTACTAAATTCATACTAAAATGTTGAAATGAAAGAGGCCGATTGCGGTCAGTGTGATTTGACTAAAGAGCAAATTATTTCCCACAACCATGGAAATATTCAATCACCAGGTTCTTGATTACTAACCCTACCAGCACTAACGCTTGTACCACTGCGGGCATTCAAGGTAAAACCGTTACACTTATTATTGTAACATGATTTCTAACAAATAAGTCTATCGCTCAATCACGAAAAACTTTTATAAAATAACATACCATTATTAGGCCTTAATGACATTTAAACAAAAACAAATAGGCTATATATAATATCTAACAATACATTATTTCAATAAGCCCAAATTACAAACTAATATAGCAATCTTATAACAAAGGTGGCTTTATGCATAATATACCTTATTAGGCTTAATGAACATTTAACATAACCAAATATATATATATTTTATATATAAGATATAAAAATATACATATATTTGAATACGCCCCCAAATTACAAATAAATACATTTTTATTGATACTGATATGGACCTGGGCCTACTTCAATATAAAAAATTAATATCTGCGAATAAAGAGCTGTAGAAGCTTTCCGCCAAGGAGAGCATGGCTTTCTGGGTACTTCACAACTGTCGCAAAAAAAACACCGTTAATAACAAATTAACTGATTAAGGACCGCCCATAGACTTTGAGCGACGGAGTCAGCCAGCGACCACAGCCGGCTGAAAGCCAGCCCAGACGAGCGACCAACACAGCGACCCGACGCGACCAATGCAGACCCCTACGGACCCGGACCCAATTTGCGGACCTACGACGCGGACCAATGCGACCTGACCGCTACGACGCGACCAATGCGACCCTAAGACCCGACCAATGCGACCTACGAGCGAACCAATGCGACCTACGACGCGACCAATGCGACCTACGACGCCCGCACCAAATGCGAACCTACGACGGCGGCCAATGCGACCTACGACGCGACGCACGTCGTTGGCCACTCAGAGAGCTCGGCCCTACTGCAATGAACGCCATACCATCAGCTCTGCAAACACAATTTGCTGTTTCTCTGCTCCGCTTGCTTTTTAATCGCAGGTCTTCACCGTTCCCCGTTCACCACACACATCTTTGTGTGTGTTCCAGCCGCAGAACCACTCAAGTAAATAATTTAAACGTGGCCGTGATTTACAGTGTTTCTCAAGAGTTTTCCCCTAAAGTTAACACCATTAAAACAGGGATCTGCCAGTGAGCTTGATGAAGTGGGTCTGTTAACTCCTCTGAGACTGTTGTCGGAGAAAAGCAGTGTACAAAGCACTTTAATTTATGTAAAATTAGAAAAGCGCATGCTTCATTTCTTACTTCTCCAGTTGGAAAAACTGCAGAGAAACTAAAGCAATGCTTTTTATAAATATAAAAAAATAAAGCAGGTACGGTTTTAACAATGATTACAACAATGGAGTGAGACGAATAAAAAAAAAGTATGTTAAAGCTTGCATCGCAGTACACGGAATCAGGATACAATTGCCACATATACTTCACTAATTATGCATCGCTTGCCCCGAGCTGTAACCACGCGCCGCATTTATTGGGGTGTTTCTGTCATCTCGGCAGAGCTGAGATGCCGTTCATTAAAAGTGAACCGCATCCTTTATTTTCCTTTATTTCCAACAGCGTGCTGAAATCACCCTGAATAGCCTCTGTGATTGTGGCCTTGTGAGACCGTCCACATATCAGGTCTAATATATAAGTGTGGCCTTGCTTGAGTGGCAATTGATTTCCAAATACGGGCATCAGCCCTGCGTGGTTCAAAAGAATCCAGCCAATTAAAGAACTAAGTCATTCTCTCGCTCCCTCTCCGCTCTCGCAGAATCTGAAGTCGTGGGAATGTCAAGCCGATATATTCCCCTCTGAGGAAAGCATTGCACGCAGATCCCAGTTCATCTTTTAACGTTGTTATTCTGTCGTTCTCCGGTGAAACGTTTCAGATCGCTCGGCAGATTGCTTCACTTTCCGTCGGTGCCGCCATTGTCTTTTAATCGGAAGGCTGGGGTGCTCCTTGTAAATCCAGGCCTTTAACTACTTTCCCGAGCTGATTTGTCCATTCATAGCTCCCAAGGCCAATTGGTCCAATCATACTTCATTCTTAATGCCGATTGGTCCTTTTTATAATTCCCCTCGTCGATTGGTCTTTTTATAGTGGCCTCTCATACTTCCCCTCCTGCCGATTGTGTCCTATCGTACCTCTTCTAGTGCTGGTTGGTTCTTTCATCCCCTGAGCTCTGATTGGTCCTATAAATGTTCCATTTTTTCCTTCCAATGGGCAGGAGCATGACATAATCCCTAAACAAACAATAATGCTTTACGAAGAATAGATCATGTTGTCTAATTGTAAAGCAAATACTAAAGGAAAAGACAGCTGAAAGTGAACAATTCCAACAACAGGTATGCCTTCGTATGAACCCATCCAGTATGTGTGAGTCCTGTTTCCGAGGTTTTAACAGGTATTCTACTTTACACTCTTTCAACCCTTCTAACATGCTGGTTTCTCTCCTCTCCATGTATTGAGTAAGTTTCTTATCGCGCTAGAATAACGACAGCAATAGCCCACATCCTGTACTTCATCTATCCTTCTCAAGTTTGTACCTCTTTCTCCCACTGCTGCATATAGACCTTCTGGAGCATCTCATGGCGGTGAATGTGTTGTCTGTTACCGGGTAAATCACTGCAGATCGGGTGATCGTATTTAGCGTTGACGTCTGCGACGTTCGAAGATAGCGAACGTTCAGCAGATGGGAGCAGGAGCTCTTGGACTGACATACGATAAACTAGACATATGTAGCTGCATTATTCATATATGTATTTTCTGTAGCCAATAATGGCTTAGTCCTTCAATTAAGAGAAGCATATTTGTGAATGAAAACACAATGGGATGCTTCCTCTGTTTGCAGACGTCGGAATACATGGATTAAACCAGGTGAGAAGGACGAGATATCCCGTGTTGGTTCCTCAACCCAAACTCCTAACTCTTTAAACCCGGAGACCTGCTCCTCCCTCCTCCTCTTCCCTGTTCTTCCTCCCCCTCCTCCCTCCTCCTCCTCCTCCCCCCATCCTGATCCTTCATCCTCACTGTTCCTACTCCTCCTTTCCTTATCCACCTCTTCTTCTTCCTCTTCCCTCTCTTCCTGTTCCTCCTCCTGCCCTCCTGTTTCTCCTCCTCCCTCCCTGCTACTCCTTCTCTTCTCCTTATCCTCCTCCTCCTCATTCCGGTTCCTCCTTTTCCTCCTCCTCCTCTTTCTTCTTCCTCCTCCCCTCCTCTTCCCTCCTCCTCCTCCTCCTCTTTCCTGTTCCTCCTCCTCCTCCCTGCTCCTCCTCTTCTTTCCCGGCCTCACTGGGCTCAGTCTGGGTCAAGCAAACACCGGGCGAGTTTGCAAAAGGTTTTTTTCCATGTTTATGTCCTTCAGTGACAGAATCAAAGTACGACAAGGTCCATGCTGAGGTTTAACAAAACCTTCCAACCGCAAACATTATCATACAACGTGTTTCTACAACCAATCAATAAGACTGAGCATAATACATCACTAATCAACCGGTCAGAT